>JAVTVY010046334.1:0-19934 GCA_036873755.1 Hanleya hanleyi | reverse complement strand
CATATTACACTGTTATATGTGCGATATGACATATTACACTGTTATATGTGTGATATGACATATTACACTGTTATATGTGCGATGTGACATATTACACTGTTATATGTGCGATATGACATATTACACTGTTATTTGTGCGATATGACATATTACACTGTTATATGTGCGATATGACATATTACACTGTTATATGTGCGACATCTGCACTTATTTGTTTGTTTCAAAGAATTGCATTTTAGCAAAACTATCTTGACGAAAATAAAGTTTGGAATATCTGTCCTTTATGATGGACATTACAGTTTGTTGGAATGTTAAGTATGAGTTGGTACAGTTGGTGCACATGAGGAGTATTTCAAAGAACGATATAAGTGTTCATCCATTATTTATAACAAATAGTCAGGATGTTGCCAAATTGTCCAGCTGATTATATTTACTTTGGTGAGAGCTATAAAAGTAACAATCGGAGCGTGACTGAGATACATCTTTCTGCTGATAATGACTAAGAAATTCTTTGGATTGAAGAATAGTCGTTAATAATATGGAATCTCCTAGCAAAAAAAGCATAACGTTGACAAACTGTTGACCGCTTCTCTCTTATATTCGTGTTTGAGATTGCTGCTATCTGTCTACCTTATAATATATTTCGATAAATGAAGACATTTTTTTATGGACGACGGCTGGATACCGATACGTCGCATCTACAAACATCTATACTTCAAAGTCCCTCGAGGCAAACCATGCAATTAGCTGCTGTAATCGAGCTTAGTCCTAACTGGTGACTAGCCTGCTATACTATAGAAGGAAATATCTGTTGCATTCTAGGGAGCGAGTATCCTTTTTATCATACCTAGTATTGTTAGATTTTTTACGTACAATGTCACTATGCTTGTCCCAATTAAGTTAATTATGTGGATACTGTGATATTTTTTACTTGTATACCTACCAAACACTGTGTTAAAATTTACCATCCATATTCTGACGATATTTAAATTTTGTTCCGGTGCGTCCGCATATCGAGCTGACTCAATTTTACGGTATACAATAAAGTCAGCAGCATGCATACATGTCGGATATCAAGTCATCTCTGCATGTTAATTTTGATGGAGAACTGAAAAAAACTGAGCAAATTATCCGTATTCCCGGAATCTCGGCTTTGTCATTTTCTCATAATTTGTTAACTGAACATTGAGCAATTCATGAATTGTTCATTCATTGAGACCTTTCGGTTAACACAGACAGATTGATAAACTGAATCATTCATCGAATCCTCAAGTTCATGAAGGTTTCGTCCCGTGATTCCATCAGGTCCAGTTTCATTTCATACTCGGGCGTTCCAGAAACGTAGGGCTTGGTGTTTTTTCGTAGCATTTAAAGTAAATTCATTTTCAGAACGGTTTGTACATAGGTTCTCTGCACATAATATGACTGTTAGAGTTACCTCCCATTTAAAAGCATGGGTTGAAACTTTCACCCTTTTTCCTGGCTAATTTCTGCAACAGAGGCTGAAATTGGGGCATTTTGAGAAATAACAATTGGTTTATTCGAAAACAACTAAGACATTCCTTAAAGGAACGCTTTTAATGGAAAGGTTGGGTATGACATTCATTACCTTTTTATTTCGTTTGTATCGTAGCAGCAAACTGTGAGTGTTTGAGCAACGCCTGTTCGTTGGTATTCGTAATTTGATTATGAGTAGGTTTTCAACTCAGTTCACTTCGATCAACTGGTAGACCTATGTACAAATCAACGTTGGTGTGTACACGGTATAAAAATCTCACATTTGTTTTTGAATTTTCTTAAACCAGTTTATATTTTAAAATTCTAAAACGAGGAATTTCATTTTTGTTTTGTTCATATAGATCATTCAATCTGAAAAGCTGACACAGATGGTAGCTGTCAAAAATGTCAAACTTGACTTATTTTTGGTGAATTTGCAAAAATGATGTTTTTCTCATTCAGGAGAAAATGAGAATATTAATTTGAATGAAAAGCAGAAATCAGGCTAGAAATTATTACACAGAACTATAATAATATTCATCCGTTCGTCTCACATACTCAATTATTTATTCTCATATTCTTGAACAAGACAGAGACAAGATTCTTACTCAGTCAAATGAATCTTTTTGACGAAAAAATATCCGAAAAATTCCGCTACAAATCCTGAGATAGTTAGAATTCTATAATATGCAAAACATTTCCTGAAAATTCCCTTTTAGCTAAAAAGTGACTGCGTGGATTCTGGTAAAAGTTCTATTTTTATTTCCATTTTTTCGCATGGAATGCTTGCACCTACTGACCAAACTATGCGTTTAAGAATGTCATCATCGGCAAAATTGTTTTGTAGAAGTTATTCATAAAATTATTTTTTCCGCCGAACTGTGAGATTTTTAATTTAACGAAATTTCTAAAAGTACGATCCTGAAATGAAGTTTTATTATTTGACGCATATTGTCATGTTACTGATTAATTATTGGTAACAAGTTTTCAAAGAAAACACACCGGAAAAGTAGCAAAACTTGCACGTTTGAGGGTTTTTGGAAACAAATTAATTGATGCAAAACCCTGAATGTAAACTCGCCAATGTTTTTTTCAGAGATGCGAATAGTTATTAGTGTCATATTCCAACTATCAATTTATCATTAAAAGTGCAACCGATCGTGGTATTATCAAATATTGATATACCGAACTGTGACGGTTGGTCCCAATCTGTACATTGCCAATATACTTAGCTATAGGTAGAATAAGCATACCTTAAACGTTAATGGAAAGTGAAATACATATACCTAACAATACTTACTGAGTAACTACATGAAGACGAAGAAGTATCCGGAGAATTAAGTTACCTGGACGAGAGTGCGAGATACAGTACTGGTCACGGAATCTTGCTGAAGTGATCTGACTGTTCAGGCAATATTTAGAATATACAATATATCATATTTTCATTCGATATGACATATTACACTGTTATATGTGCGATATGACATATTACACTGTTATATGTGAGATATGACATATTACACTGTTATATGTGCGATATGACATATTACACTGTTATATGTGCGATATGACATATTACACTGTTATATGTGCGATATGACATATTACACTGTTATATGTGCGATATGACATATTGCACTGTTATGTGTGTGATATGACATATTACACTGTTATATGTGCGATATGACATATTACACTGTTATATGTGTGATATGACATATTACACTGTTATATGTGCGACACCTGCACTTATTTGTTTCAAAGAATTGCATTTTTGAAAACTATCTTGACGAAAATAAAGTTTGGAATATCTGTTCTTCATGATGGACATCACAGTTTGTTGGAATGTTGAGTATGAGTGGATACAGTTGGTGCATATGAGAAGTATTTCAAAGAACGATATAAGTGTTCATCCATTACAAATAGTCAGGATGTTGCCAAACTGTCCAGCTGATTATATTTACTTTGGTGAGAGCTATAAAAGTAACAATCGGAGCGTGACTGAGATACATCTTTCTGGTGATAATGACTAAGAAATTGTTTGGATTGAAGAATAGTCGTTAATAATATGGAATCTCCTAGCAAAAAAAGCATAACGTTGACAAACTGTTGACCGCTTCTCTCTTATATTCATGTTTGGGATTGCTGCTATCTGTCTACCTTATAATATATTTCAATAAATGAAGACATTTTTTATGGACGACGGCTGGATACTAATACGTCGCATCTACAAACATCTATACTTTAAAGTCCCTCGAGGAAAACCATGCAATTAGCTGCTGTAATCGAGCTTAGTCCTAACTGGTGACTAGCCTGTTATACTATAGAAGGAAATATATGTTGCATTCTAGGGAGCGAGTATCCTTTTTATCATACCTAGTATTGTTAGATTTTTTACGTACAATGTCACTATGCTTGTCCCAATTAAGTTAATTATGTGGATACTGTGATACCTTTTTACTTGTATACCTACCAAACACTGTGTTAAAATTTACCATCCATATTCTGACGATATTTAGATTTTGTTCCGGTGCATCCGCATATCGAGCTGACTCAATTTTACGGTATACAATAAAGTCAGCAGCATGCATACATGTCGGATATCAAGTCATCTCTGCATGTTAATTTTGATGGAGAACTGGAAAAAACTGAGCAAATTATCCGTATTCCCGGAATCTCGGCTTTGTCATTTTCTCATAATTTGTTAACTGAACATTGAGCAATTCATGAATTGTTCATTCATTGAGACCTTTCGGTTAACACAGACAGATTGATAAACTGAATCATTCATCGAATCCTCAAGTTCATGAAGGTTTCGTCCCGTGATTCCATCAGGTCCAGTTTCATTTCATACTCGGGCGTTCCAGAAACGTAGGGCTTGGTGTTTTTTCGTAGCATTTAAAGTAAATTCATTTTCAGAACGGTTTGTACATAGGTTCTCTGCACATAATATGACTGTTAGAGTTACCTCACATTTAAAAGCATGGGTTGAAACTTTCACGCTTTTTCCTGGCTAATTTCTGCAACAGAGGCTGAAATTGGGGCATTTTGAGAAATAACAATTGGTTTATTCGAAAACAACTAAGACATTCCTTAAAGGAACGCTTTTAATGGAAAGGTTGGGTATGACATTCATTACCTTTTTATTTCGTTTGTATCGTAGCAGCAAACTATGAGTGTTTGAGCAACGTCTGTTCGTTGGTATTCGTAATTTGATTATGAGTAGGTTTTCAACTCAGTTCACTTCGATCAACTGGTAGACCTATGTACAAACCAACGTTGGTGTGTACACGGCATAAAAATCTCACATTTGTTTTTGAATTTTCTTAAACCAGTTTATATTTTAAAATTCTAATACGAGGAATTTCATTTTTGTTTTGTTCATATAGATCATTCAATCCGAAAAGCTGACACAGATGGTTGCTGTCAAAAATGTGAAACTTGACTTATTTTTGGTGAATTTGCAAAAATGATGTTTTTCTCATTCAGGAGAAAATGAGATAATATTAATTTGAATGAAAAGCAGAAATCAGGCTAGAAATTATTGCACAGAAATATAATAATATTCATCCGTTCGTCTCACATACTCAATTATTTATTGTCATATTCTTGAACAAGACAGAGACAAAATTCTTACTCAGTCAAATGAATCTTTCTGACGAAAAAATATCCGAAAAATTCCGCTACAAATCCTGAGATAGTTAGAATTCTATAATATAAATATATATATAAATATACAAAACATTTCCTGAAAATTCCCTTTTAGCTAAAAAGTGATCCTATGCGTGGATTCTGGTAAAAGTTCTATTTTTATTTCCATTTTTTCGCATGGAATGCTTGCACCTACTGAACAAACTATGCGTTTAAGAATGTTTTCATCGGCAAAAATTGTTTTGTAGAAGTTATTCACAAAATTATTTTTTCCGCCGAACTGTGAGATTTTTAATTTAACGAAATTTCTAAAAGTACGATCCTGAAATGAAGTTTTATTATTTGACGCATATTTTCATGTTACTGATTAATTATTGGTAACAAGTTTTCAAAGAAAACACACCGGGAAAGTAGCAAAACTTGCACGTTTGAGGGTTTTTCGAAACAAATTAATTGATGCAAAACCCTGAATGTAAACTCGCCAATGTTTTTTTCAGAGATGCGAATAGTTATTAGTGTCATATTCCAACTATCAATTTATCATTAAAAGTGCAACCGATCGTGGTATTATCAAATATTGATATACCGAACTGTGACGGTTGGTCCCAACCTGTACATTGCCAATATACTTAGCTATAGGTAGAATAAGCCTACCTTAAACGTTAATGGAAAGTGAAATACATATACCTAACAATACTTACTGAGTAACTACATGAAGACGAAGAAGTATCCGGAGAATTAAGTTACCTGGACGAGAGTGCGAGATACAGTACTGGTCACGGAATCTTGCTGAAGTGATCTGACTGTTCAGGCAATATTTAGAATATACAATATATAATATTTTCATTCGATATGACATATTACACTGTTATATGTGCGAAACCTGCATTTACTTGTTTCAAAGAATTGCATTTTTGCAAAACTATCTTGACGGAAATAAAGTTTGGAATATCTGTTCTTCATGATGGACATCACAGTTTGTTGGAATGTTGAGTAGGAGTTGATACAGTTGGTGCATATGAGAAGTATTTCAAAGAACGATATAAGTGTTCATCCATTACAAATAGTCAGGATGTTGCCAAACTGTCCAGCTGATTATATTTACTTTGGTGAGAGCTATAAAAGTAACAATCGGAGCGTGACTGAGATACATCTTTCTGCTGATAATGACTAAGAAGACAAACTGTTGACCGCTTCTCTCTTATATTCGTGTTTGGGATTGCTGCTATCTGTCTACCTTATAATATATTTCGATAAATGAAGACATTTTTTATGGACGATGGCTGCATACTGATACGTCGCATCTACAAACATCTATACTTCAAAGTCCCTCGAGGCAAACCATGCAATTAGCTGCTGTAATCGAGCTTAGTCCTAACTGGTGACTAGCCTGCTATACTATAGAAGGAAATATCTGTTGCATTCTAGGGAGCGAGTATCCTTTTTATCATACCTAGTATTGTTAGATTTTTTACGTACAATGTCACTATGCTTGTCCCAATTAAGTTAATTATGTGGATACTGTGATATTTTTTTACTTGTATACCTACCAAACACTGTGTTAAAATTTACCATCCATATTCTGACGATATTTAGATTTTGTTCCGGTGCGTCCGCATATCGAGCTGACTCAATTTTACGGTATACAATAAAGTCAGCAGCATGCATACATGTCGGATATCAAGTCATCTCTGCATGTTAATTTTGATGGAGAACTGGAAAAAACTGAGCAAATTATCCGTATTCCCGGAATCTCGGCTTTGTCATTTTCTCATAATTTGTTAACTGAACATTGAGCAATTCATGAATTGTTCATTCATTGAGACCTTTCGGTTAACACAGACAGATTGATAAACTGAATCATTCATCGATTCCTCAAGTTCATGAAGGTTTCGTCCCGTGATTCCATCAGGTCCAGTTTCATTTCATACTCGGGCGTTCCAGAAACGTAGGGCTTGGTGTTTTTTCGTAGCATTTAAAGTAAATTCATTTTCAGAACGGTTTGTACATAAGTTCTCTGCACATAATATGACTGTTAGAGTTACCTCCCATTTAAAAGCATGGGTTGAAACTTTCACGCTTTTTCCTAGCTAATTTCTGCAACAGAGACTGAAATTGGGGCATTTTGAGAAATAACAATTGGTTGATTCGAAAACAACTAAGACATTCCTTAAAGGAACGCTTTTAATGGAAAGGTTGGGTATGACATTGATTACCTTTTTATTTCGTTTGTATCGTAGCAGCAAACTATGAGTGTTTGAGCAACGTCTGTTCGTTGGTATTCTGTTCGTTGGTATTCGTAATATGATTATGAGTAGGTTTTCAACTCAGTTCACTTCGATCAATTGGTAGACCTATCTACAAATCAACGTTGGTGTGTACAAGGTATAAAAATCTCACATTTGTTTTTGAATTTTCTTAAACCAGGTCATATTTTGAAATTCTAATACGAGGAATTTCATTTTTGTTTTGTTTATATAGAAGATTCAATCCGAAAAGCTGACACAGATGGTAGCGGTCAAAAATGTCAAACTTGACTTATCTTTGGTGAATTTGCAAAAAGGATGTTTTTCTCATTCAGGAGAAATCAGGCTGGAAATTATTACACAGAAATATAATAATATTCATCCGTTCGTCTCACATACTCAATTATTTATTCTCATATTCTTGAACAACACAGAAACAAAATTCTTACTCAGTTTGTCAGTTATTTCTCATATATGTAGATATATGGAGAATTGTGTGCTTAGTTACTTTGCTCATGGATCTCATAATCCATATTCGTACGACAAAGAGATTTTATTTCGGTTCGTTATCGATCATTGTTAACGAGCTGACTCAGTTTGACGATATGCAATAAAGTCATTCACATGCAGACATATCGGATATCAACTCCTCGATTCATGCTGATATTGATGGAGAATTGGAGAGAACCAGGCAAATTATCATGGAATTCATATGCTTTGTCATTTTCTCACAGTTTATGAATTCAAGATATGTTCATTCGGTGAAATGAGCGGGTTGACACAAACAGATTCAGAAGCGGAACCATCTATTGAATGCTCAAGTTCGTGAAACATTCACCCCATGATTCCTCAGATTCAGTTGATTTTCATGTTAAGTTTTTTTCAGCGCAGCTTGTGCATAAGTTGTCTGGCTGCTGAGAGTTACCTCCCATTTGAAGTCATGTATTGAAAATTTCCGCGCGCTCAACTGACTACTCCCTGTAACTGAGGCCGAAACGGCTTTCCCAATAAAATGTATTTATTTATTACTTCATGTAAGGAAATTTTACCTCCAGGTTAGAAAATCAGTTTCCCCTAAACTGGTTGGAACAAGCCTTTGTCTTATATGGCCTAAATAACCCACGACTCAGGAGAAGCCATGTGGTCATCAACCAGTTCCATATGGGTAGGCCTATGCTGACCTGTTACCAACCCGCTGCCAAGGCACGTTACAAATTCCTATGTTCTGCAATAGACAAAGAGTTCGCTGGATCCAGGATTTTCAATTCGGAGCTGACTTCCGAGGATCATTGATTGGTCATTGAATCTGACTGGGCGAGAAATCGTTTGTGATAAGAGTTTTAAATGGTTCCTAACATGTATATTAATAGACAAAAATGTTTAGCCAGTTTGTTTGGCCCGCCTTCCAAATTCACTATGATGGTTTCAGACGGAATCGCATTATTTGAGCCAGTTGTATCTTCAGAAAACAGGGAGGAAGGTTTGCTAAATGTCTTCTATGTTTGTATCAAAAGCTATGTTTTTCTATGTAGCGGTCCGTTTGTGGCTCCGTATTTTAGGGAATGTATCTTTCCCAATATGTGCTCAGTCGATGTACTACATATTAAGTACGGCTGTTCTTGGTGGTTTGTAACCAAGAGACTACAGACCACTGCGAGGAATCATCATAAGGAACATATTGAAGCATGCACGGATAACTATTGTTAACTGTGTGTATCAAATACCGCCCAAGCCGGTATTAGGGGCCGTGTGTTTATTAACGATGTCCACATGAACAGGTACAATAAATTACAAGCGTCTAGCCCGTCATTCATAATCCAGCCGTCGTCCGTTAGAGAATATCCGCGTCCATACTCCGAAGACCTATTCCATTTCCATATAACAGTATTAACACCAAATTCAAAAAGACAATCATAGTATACATAAACATAGGCTTGTTTCCTGCAAGAGAGAATCGGTCAACAGTTTTCAATGATGCCGGCAAGACATCATGATATTCCAAAATATCAAATCCGTATCGCTGCTCAGTATTCTTAATCCATAATATTCTTGCCTGTGCACAAGCGTGCCTGTGATACAAATCATCATAGGGATATGTAGTCAAGATATTGGTATAATGAAAGGGGCTGCAAAATCCGTATGAGAGATGGCCCTTCAATTTCAATCAAAAAAACTTTCAGTCCTTTGTTGTCCTGTGCACAATATGGCGTCATCTCGATGAAGTTTGAAGGACTACCCAGTTTCCAGGTCACACACCGACATCTGGAACTTGCCGATCGTTTGCCCGCTGGTTCTTGGAATAGTTAGCTAGACGACTTTGGAAATAAGGCACGACGAATCATCGCCGAAGTACATGAAAAAAATACATACAAAACATAATTCCATTTAAAGTTAACCTAAAGATATTGGTACGACAATGCTTTCATTATTTCTCACTTGAAGTATCATGATCTCTACAGTTCAGAAAATCGGATTGGAGACAGATTATATGTCGACCGTTGATAGGGATGATCGAGGTTGAGACAATTGTAGATTTCATTATGCATGACCGAATCACCGAGGCAGCGTGCAAAGGTCATGGAGAGGTCACGCAACTGTAGTACATGGGTCAAAATTTACAGACCGCTGACATACATCTAGTACGTGTTGACTTAAAAGGATCCCATCATCGGAATCTGCGGTCATCTATTTGACCAAGAATCCCTTTCCTCAAGGGAAGGCGTCCAGGGATATTGTCTCCAACTACCAATACTTGCTGTTCTCCAATCCCATCGACAGAGCGAGAATCTACGTTTCGGAATTATGCACAGAACATCATTCAAGCAGGCATTTCAAGCCGCAGCGAGCTGTCCGCATGCCTATATGTTTTTAGACGTAAAAGCAAAACACCCGAAGATCGTCGATTGACAAACTACCCATAACCCGGAGAGCGACCACCACAAAGTCGAAGCGAATCTACGACACTCAGACCATCCACAGTGTTAACACCCAGCAGCTCCTGCTCGGCGGGCATCAAATCCATCCCGCTCCCAACCAGTGGCCCCTTCAATACTACCAGCCGCGAATTTTACTCTCATCACCTAACAGTGACGGCTCAACCCAATCCCATACTTGGGGATCACAAGACAAACGCAGTGAACCCAAGGATTTGGCGGGATCTGTTCTAAGGAAGCATGGACGCCGAAACTGGCGTTGGAGGCCGCAAGGGAACAACTTTCCCCTCAAAGGTTATTCGATCCGCAATTTTATGTTGAACACGTCGGACATGAACTGGACAGCGCCGTATACCAGAGCAATCGCACAAAAGAAACTCCATTCGAGTGAAATGCAAGAGGTGTTAAATATTGACGAATACGAATCAGTAGATTCTCGGACGTAGCCTTAGTATCTCAGAAACTATGAAGTATCCACACGGCCTCTAGCGCCGGATTAAGTGGAATTAGATTAATCTAGCCGGGGAGCTGTGATGAGAGATCGGCCCAAGCAGTTAACTCATCCGATGTTAATGGTTGAGTATCGAATACGTCGGATGGAGCAAATGCCTCAACCTGGTAAATGCAAGAATACCCAGAAAAGTTAACCTGTAATTCCCGATGTCGTACGGCTTAAATTTCCCACCAATAAACCTACACAAATTCGTGGAATGACAAAATACAGAGGGCGGGCCTCGTGGGCTAACAGTTCACCAGCAGAATCCTACCGTATACAAGTAATAAATTGGAGCGATATGCAAGAGTTGGGGAAAACGGACGTCTGGTGACTAAAAAGCAAACAAATGACTACAGGAAGGCTTTCCTCGCCATCTCACATTCAGCCCCGAGAATACGGCGGATTCTTAGGCGTAGCCTTGGTATCTCAGTTGCGCAGTTATTGTTCGTGTAGAAACTACGAAGCATCCACACAGCCCCTAGCTTCTTAAGCGTTCAATGATGCATATATTTGCAAGCTTTCAAAGACTATACTGTATTCATCGCCAGGTAGTGACTGACTACCTGTCTTATATAAAGGCTGATCTGCTGAGAGCAGTTCACATTATGTATAGGCCCAGCACCAATTTGTGAATATATACCAAGTGGCTTAAAAAAACAGGTCATCGTGTACAGTAAAGACGTCTGCTTGGTTTTTGTTGGATCACAAATAGGCGGTACAAGGCCTACCAGTCAAGCAACATGCCTCTGACTTTATTATCACTCATAACTTGCGATTCAAGACGACAATAAAATGAATCTATATTATGTAAACAGACCAGAAAGTCCAACTTTTCATACTAGGCGTGGGGTCTTAGATACTGAGGTATGCCTTCAGAGCCATTTCCCAGCCCCAATATCGAGATCTTTTAAAATGAAGAAAAAAATGTGTGAATTTCTATTTGTTTAATAACGAGAGAGGAAGCGCTTTGGCTATTCAAATCACTTTTCGTCCGTGGTCCGTCGTCTGTCGTCCGTCCGTCCGTGAACAATAATTGTTATCGCGATTTCTCAGGAACTACAGCGTGGATGTTTCTCAAATTGGGTACATAAGTTCCTCTTGGGGACTAGCTGTGCAAGATATCTTTTTTTGGTCCGATTCGAAAATCCAATATGGCCACAAGGCGGCCGTCTTGGATTTTCCCATGAAACCGTGTTATCGCGATTTCTCGAACTACTGCACGGATCTTTCTCAAATTCGGTATAAGGGTTCCCCTTGGGGTCTAGTTGTGCAAGATAACTTTTCTGGTCCGATTCGAAAATCCAATATGGCCAGAAGGCGGCCATCTTAGATTTCCACATGAAACATTTTTATTGTGATTTCTCAGTAAGTATTGCATGGATCTTTCTCAAATTCAGTACACAGGTTCCCCTTGGGGTGTAGTTGTGCAAGATACCTTTTTCTGGTCCGATTCGAAAATCCAATATGGCCACCAGGCAGCCATCTTGGATTTCCCCATGAAACCTTATCGCGATTTCTCAGGAACTACTGCATGGATCTTTCTCAGATTTGGATCACAGGTTCCCCTTGCAATCTAGTTGTGCAAGATACCTTTTCTGGTCCGATTCGAACATCCAATATGATCACAAGGTGGCCATCTTGGATTTCCCCATGAAACCATGTTATCGCAATTTCTCAGGAACTACGACACGGATCTTCCTCAAATTTGGTTCACGGGTTTCCCTTGGTGTCTAGTTGTGCGAGATACCTTTTCTGGCCCAATTCGAAAATCCAATATGGCCACAAGGCGGCCATCTTGGATTTCCTCATGAAATCTTGTTATCGTGATTTCTTAGGAACTACTGCACGGATCTTTCTCAAATTTGGTTCACGGGTTTCCTTTGGGGTCTAGTTGTGCAAGATACCTTTTTCTCGTCCAATTCGAAAATCCAGTATGGCCTCAAGGCGACCATCTTGGATTTCCCCATGAAACCTTGTTATCACGATTGCTCAGAAACTACTGCATGGATCTTTCTCAATTTGGTACACAGGTTCCCCTTGGGGTCTAGTTGTGCAAGATACCTTTTCTGGGCCGACTCGAAAATCCAATATTGCCACCAGGCAGCCATCTTGGATTTCCCCAAGAGACCTCGTTATCGTGATTTCTCAGGAACTACTGCATGGATCTTTCTCAAATTTGGTACACAGGTTCCTCTTGGGGTCTAGTTGTGAACATACCTTTTTCGGTCCGATTCCAAAATCAAATATGGCCACCAGGCGGCCATCTTAGATTTCCCATATTGGATTTCCTCAGGAAACTTTATCGCGATTTATCAGGAACTTTTACTACTGCATGGATATTTCTCAAATTTGATACACAGGTTCCCCTTGGGGTCTAGTTGTGCAACATACCTTTTCTGGTCAGATTCGAAAATCCAACATGGCCAGCAGGCAGCCCTCTTGGAATTCCCCATGAAACTTTATAATCTTGATTTCTCGGGAAGTACAGCATTGATCTTTCTCAAATTTGGAACACAGGTTCCTCTTGAAGTCTGGTTGTGCAAGATACGTTTTTCAGTCCGATTCGAAAATTCAATATGGCCACCAGCCCGCCATCTTAGATTTCCCCATGAAAATTTGTTATCACGATTTCTTAGGAACTACTGCATGGATCTTTCTCAAATTTGGTACACAGCTTCCCCTTGGGGTCTATTTGTGCAAAATACCTTTTTCGATGCGATTCGAAAGTCCAGTATGGCCACCAGGCGGCCATCTTGAATTTTCCCATGAAACTTTGTTATCGTGATTTCACAGAAAGTAGTGCGTGGATCTTTTTCAAGTTAGATACACAGGTCCCACATGGGGACTAGTTTGCAAGATACCTTTTTTGGTCCGATTCAAAAATTCAATATGGCCACAGGCGGCCATCTTAGATTTCCAATATTGGATTTCCCCAGAAAACTTCGTCACGACTTACAACTTTTACTACTGCATGGATATTTCTCAAATTTGGTACACAGGTTCCCCTTGCGGTCTAGTTGTGCAAGATACCTTTTCACGTCAGATTCGAAAATCCAACATGGCCAGCAGGCAGCCATCTTGGAATTCCCCATGAAACTTTATTATCTTGATTTCTCAGGAAGTACAGCATTGATCTTTCTCAAATTTGGAACACAGGTTCCTCTTGAAGTCTAGTTGTGCAAAATACCTTTTTCAGTCCGATTCGAAAGTCCAATATGGCCACCAGGCAGCCATCTTGGATTTCCACATGAAACTTTGTTATCGTGATTTCTCAGGAAGTATTGCATAGATCTTTCTCAAATTTGGTACACTGGTTCCCCTTGGAATCTAGTTGCGCAAGATACCTTTCCTGGTCCGATTCGAATATCCAATATGGATTTTCCCATGAAACTTTATCGCGATTTATCAGGAACTTTTACCACTGCATGGATCTTTCTCAAATTTGGTACGCAGGCTCCCCTTGGGATCTAGTTGTGTAAGATACCTTTTCTGGTCAGATTCGAAAATCTAACATGGCCAGCAGGCAGCCATCTTGGATTTCCCCACGGAACATTATTATCTTGATTTCTCGGGAAGTACAGCATTGATCTCTCTCAAATTTGGTACACAGGTTCCTCTTGGGGTCTAGTTGTGCAAGATACCCCTTTCAGTCCGATTCGAAAATCCAATATGGCCACCAGCACGCCATCTTAGATTTCCCCATGAAAATTTGTTATCACGATTTCTCAGGAACTACTGCATGGATCTTTCTCAAATTTGGTACACAGGTTCCCCTTGGGGTCTAGTTGTGCAAGATACCTTTTTCGGTGCGATTCAAAAGTCCAGCATGGCCACCAGGCGGCCATCTTGAATTTTCCCATGAAACCTTGTTATCGTGATTTCACAGAAAGTGGTGCATGGATCTTTTTCAAGTTAGATACACGGGTCCCACATGGGGACTAGTTTGCAAGATACCTTTTTTTGGTCCGATTCAAAAATCCAATATGGCCACAGGCGGCCATCTTAGATTTCCAATATTGGATTTCCCCAGAAAACTTTATC
Organism: Hanleya hanleyi; assembly: GCA_036873755.1. Taxonomy (NCBI): domain Eukaryota; kingdom Metazoa; phylum Mollusca; class Polyplacophora; order Lepidopleurida; family Hanleyidae; genus Hanleya; species Hanleya hanleyi. The sequence continues at coordinate 5,070 of JAVTVY010046334.1, read as the reverse complement.
ACGATTTACAACTTTTACTACTGCATGGATATTTCTCAAATTTGGTACACAGGTTCCCCTTGGGGTCTAGTTGTGCAACATACCTTTTCTGGTCAGATTCGAAAATCCAACATGGCCAGCAGGCAGCCATCTTGGAATTCCCCATGAAACTTTATAATCTTGATTTCTCGGGAAGTACAGCATTGATCTTTCTCAAATTTGGAACACAGGTTCCTCTTGAAGTCTAGTTGTGCAAGATACCTTTTTCAGTCCGATTCGAAAATCCAATATGGCCACCAGCCCGCCATCTTAGATTTCCCCATGAAAATTTGTTATCACGATTTCTTAGGAACTACTGCATGGATCTTTCTCAAATTTGGTACACAGCTTCCCCTTGGGGTCTATTTGTGCAAAATACCTTTTTCGGTGCGATTCGAAAGTCCAGTATGGCCACCAGGCGGCCATCTTGAATTTTCCCATGAAACTTTGTTATCGTGATTTCACAGAAAGTGGTGCGTGGATCTTTTTCAAGTTAGATACACAGGTCCCACATGGGGACTAGTTTGCAAGATACCTTTTTTGGTCCGATTCAAAAATCCAATATGGCCACAGGCGGCCATCTTAGATTTCCAATATTGGATTTCCCCAGAAAACTTCGTCACGACTTACAACTTTTACTACTGCATGGATATTTCTCAAATTTGGTACACAGGTTCCCCTTGCGGTCTAGTTGTGCAAGATACCTTTTCACGTCAGATTCGAAAATCCAACATGGCCAGCAGGCAGCCATCTTGGAATTCCCCATGAAACTTTATTATCTTGATTTCTCAGGAAGTACAGCATTGATCTTTCTCAAATTTGGAACACAGGTTCCTCTTTCTTAAAGTCTAGTTGTGCAAAATACCTTTTTCAGTCCGATTCGAAAGTCCAATATGGCCACCAGGCAGCCATCTTGAATTTCCACATGAAACTTTGTTATCGTGATTTCCCAGGAAGTATTGCATAGATCTTTCTCAAATTTGGTACACTGGTTCCCCTTGGAATCTAGTTGCGCAAGATACCTTTCCTGGTCCGATTCGAATATCCAATATGGATTTTCCCATGAAACTTTATCGCGATTTATCAGGAACTTTTACCACTGCATGGATCTTTCTCAAATTTGGTACGCAGGTTCCCCTTGGTGTCTAGTTGTGTAAGATACCTTTTCTGGTCAGATTCGAAAATCTAACATGGCCAGCAGGCAGCCATCTTGGATTTCCCCACGAAACTTTATTATCTTGATTTCTCGGAAAGTACAGCATTGATCTCTCTCAAATTTGGTACACAGGTTCCTCTTGGGGTCTAGTTGTGCAAGATACCCTTTTCAGTCCGATTCGAAAATCCAATATGGCCACCAGCACGCCATCTTAGATTTCCCCATGAAAATTTGTTATCACGATTTCTCAGGAACTACTGCATGGATCTTTCTCAAATTTGGTACGCAGGTTCCCCTTGGGGTCTAGTTGTGCAAGATACCTTTTTCGGTGCGATTCAAAAGTCCAGTATGGCCACCAGGCGGCCATCTTGAATTTTCCCATGAAACTTTGTTATCGTGATTTCACAGAAAGTGGTGCGTGGATCTTTTTCAAGTTAGATACACGGGTCCCACATGGGGACTAGTTTGCAAGATACCTTTTTTTGGTCCGATTCAAAAATCCAATATGGCCACAGGCGGCCATCTTAGATTTCCAATATTGGATTTCCCCAGAAAACTTTATCACGATTTACAACTTTTACTACTGCATGGATATTTCTCAAATTTGGTACACAGGTTCCCCTTGGGGTCTAGTTGTGCAAGATACCTTTTCACGTCAGATTCGAAAATCCAACATGGCCAGCAGGCAGTCATCTTTGAATTCCCCATGAAACTTTATTATCTTGATTTCTCAGGAAGTACAGCATTGATCTTTCTCAAATTTGGAACACAGGTCCCGCTTGAAGTCTAGTTGTGCAAGATACCTTTTTCAGTCCGATTCGAAAGTCCAGTATGGCCACCAGGCGGCCATCTTTAATTTTCCCATGAAACTGTGTTATCGCGATTTCTCAGGAAGTGGTGCGTGGATCTTTTTCAAGTTAGATACACGGGTCCCACATGGGGCCTAGTTTGCAAGAGACCTTTTTTGGTCTGGTTCGAAAATCCAAGTTACGCTGAGTTCAAATCAAATTGATATTTGAAAATCCAATATGGCCACAAGGCGGCCATCTTGGATTTCCCCATGAAACCTTGTTATCGTGATTTCTTAGGAACTACTGCACGGATCTTCCTCAAATTTGGTACACCGGGTCCCCTTGGCGTCTAGTTGTGCAAGATACCTTTTCTGGTCCGATTCGAAAATCCAATATGGCCACCAGGCAGCCATCTTGGATTTCCACATGAGACTTTGTATCGTGATTTCTCAGGAAGTATTGCATAGATCTTTCTCAAATTTGGTACACTGGTTCCCCTTGGAATCTAGTTGAGCAAGATACTTTTCCTGGTCCGATTCGAATATCCAATATGGATTTTCCCATGAAACTTTATCGCGATTTATCAGGAACTTTTACTGCTGCATGGATCTTTCTCAAATTTGGTACGCAGGTTCCCCTTGGGGTCTAGTTGTGCAAGATACCTTTTCGGGTCAGATTCGAAAATCCAACATGGCCAGCAGGCAGCCATCTTGGATTTCCCCACGAAACTTTATTATCTTGACTTCTCGGGAAGTACAGCATTGTTCTCTCTCAAATTTGGTACACAGGTTCCTCTTGGGGTCTAGTTGTGCAAGATAATCCGAAATTCAAAAATCCAATATGGCCACCAGCACGCCATCTTAGATTTCCCCATGAAAATTTGTTATCACGATTTCTCAGGAACTACTGCATGGATCTTTCTCAAATTTGGTACACTGGTTCCCCTTGGAATCTAGTTGCGCAAGATACCTTTCCTGGTCCGATTCGAATATCCAATATGGATTTTCCCATGAAACTTTATCGCGATTTATCAGGAACTTTTACCACTGCATGGATCTTTCTCAAATTTGGTACGCAGGTTCCCCTTGGTGTCTAGTTGTGTAAGATACCTTTTCTGGTCAGATTCGAAAATCTAACATGGCCAGCAGGCAGCCATCTTGGATTTCCCCACGAAACTTTATTATCTTGATTTCTCGGAAAGTACAGCATTGATCTCTCTCAAATTTGGTACACAGGTTCCTCTTGGGGTCTAGTTGTGCAAGATACCCTTTTCAGTCCGATTCGAAAATCCAATATGGCCACCAGCACGCCATCTTAGATTTCCCCATGAAAATTTGTTATCACGATTTCTCAGGAACTACTGCATGGATATTTCTCAAATTTGGTACGCAGGTTCCCCTTGGGGTCTAGTTGTGCAGGATACCTTTTTCGGTGCGATTCAAAAGTCCTGTATGGCCACCAGGCGGCCATCTTGAATTTTCCCATGAAACTTTGTTATCGTGATTTCACAGAAAGTGGTGCGTGGATCTTTTTCAAGTTAGATACACGGGTCCCACATGGGGACTAGTTTGCAAGATACCTTTTTTTGGTCCGATTCAAAAATCCAATATGGCCACAGGCGGCCATCTTAGATTTCCAATATTGGATTTCCCCAGAAAACTTTATCACGATTTACAACTTTTACTACTGCATGGATATTTCTCAAATTTGGTACACAGGTTCCCCTTGGGGTCTAGTTGTGCAAGATACCTTTTCACGTCAGATTCGAAAATCCAACATGGCCAGCAGGCAGTCATCTTTGAATTCCCCATGAAACTTTATTATCTTGATTTCTCAGGAAGTACAGCATTGATCTTTCTCAAATTTGGAACACAGGTCCCGCTTGAAGTCTAGTTGTGCAAGATACCTTTTTCAGTCCGATTCGAAAGTCCAGTATGGCCACCAGGCGGCCATCTTTAATTTTCCCATGAAACTGTGTTATCGCGATTTCTCAGGAAGTGGTGCGTGGATCTTTTTCAAGTTAGATACACGGGTCCCACATGGGGCCTAGTTTGCAAGAGACCTTTTTTGGTCTGGTTCGAAAATCCAAGTTACGCTGAGTTCAAATCAAATTGATATTTGAAAATCCAATATGGCCACAAGGCGGCCATCTTGGATTTCCCCATGAAACCTTGTTATCGTGATTTCTTAGGAACTACTGCACGGATCTTCCTCAAATTTGGTACACCGGGTCCCCTTGGCGTCTAGTTGTGCAAGATACCTTTTCTGGTCCGATTCGAAAATCCAATATGGCCACCAGGCAGCCATCTTGGATTTCCACATGAGACTTTGTATCGTGATTTCTCAGGAAGTATTGCATAGATCTTTCTCAAATTTGGTACACTGGTTCCCCTTGGAATCTAGTTGAGCAAGATACTTTTCCTGGTCCGATTCGAATATCCAATATGGATTTTCCCATGAAACTTTATCGCGATTTATCAGGAACTTTTACTGCTGCATGGATCTTCCTCAAATTTGGTACACCGGGTCTAGTTGTGCAAGATACCTTTTCTGGTCCGATTCGAAAATCCAATATGGCCACCAGGCAGCCATCTTGGAATTACCCATGAAACTTTATTATCTTGATTTCTCAGGAAGTACAGCATTGATCTTTCTCAAATTTGGAACACAGGTTCCTCTGGAAGTCTAGTTGTGCAAAATACCTTTTTCAGTCCGATTCGAAAATCCAATATGGCCACCAGCCCGCCATCTTAGATTTCCCCATGAAAATTTGTTATCACGATTTCTTAGGAACTACTGCATGGATCTTTCTCAAATTTGGTACACAGCTTCCCCTTGGGGTCTATTTGTGCAAAATACCTTTTTCGGAGCGATTCGAAAGTCCAGTATGGCCACCAGGCGGCCATCTTGAATTTTCCCATGAAACTTTGTTATCGTGATTTCACAGAAAGTGGTGCGTGTGGATCTTTTTCAAGTTAGATACACAGGTCCCACATGGGGACTAGTTTGCAAGATACCTTTTTTGGTCCGATTCAAAAATCCAAATATGGCCACAGGCGGCCATCTTAGATTTCCAATATTGGATTTCCCCAGAAAACTTCGTCA
>JAVTVY010046333.1:0-19790 GCA_036873755.1 Hanleya hanleyi | reverse complement strand
AGCCCTGGAGAAGCGATTTGCCCCTCTGAATCAGATGGACCTGTACAAGTCGCAGCTAAGGTCTAGACACCGTGAGAGAGATGAAGATATCCCGGGCCTGGCTCAGGCGTTACTCCGCCTGACAGCTGGCTTATCCTGATGCCGGAGACGACATTCAAGATACTCTTGACAGGGATCAGTTCCTGGACGCCACCAGAGATGAGCTGAGATTCCAAGTCTGGCAGACAAGGCCTAAGACCTTGGATGCAGTGGTACATGCAGCCGTAGAGCTGGAAGCATTCAAGATCTCCCAGCGTCGAAAACCCTGGCCGATAGCCAAGGCAACATCCCCGGGAGAAAAGGATAAGGCAACCGCATCCACGGAAGAGTATGAAACGGAGAATCAACGGTTGAGAGACGAAATAAAGACGTTAAAGGAGAAGCTTCAGCGAGACCCTGAAGCACGGAGACAGCAATGGCCCCGACGATACCAGACAAGATGGGGACATGGACATAGTCGAAGACAACCATGCGGCAGCCATGATCGGAGACAACGCAGCCATGGTTGGCGAAAGTTTAATAGTTCGATGATTCACGATCATATCACTTTAAATTACTTAGTGGGTTTAACTAACGCACCCAATAGTATACATAGCTTACGTACAGTTCTGTATGCGTTACCTCTGAGAGCTTTAAATCAAGTAGCCAGAGATATACAACAATCTGCGTCTTCAGGAAATATAATACCATCAAAAATCAGTAAAGTATGTCAAGATATAGCGTATTTTCGGTTATATCGTCCAGTGAACATAATCGAAACATTTCAAGATCGGCTTTTCTTGAAACTCAACTACTTAGATAAAGGACTGGACATCATTAATTTACCTCGAATCCCGAATGATCCAGAGGTACGCAACGCTGTACCAAACTATTTTAAGTTCACAGAACCTCCTTGCATTTCATATAAGTACACTAAATCTATAGCCACCAAAATATTCAATTACTCCAATGCTGTCCAGGAGTTTGACTGGAACCTATACACGTCAGGAGGCTATAGTTGTGATTGTGAATCGTCGAACTTTATCTATACACTATGCAAACATATTGTGACTGGTGACCTTGATGTGGTGAGTGATAAGGATCTGAAATTACTCCTGATGAAGGGACCTAAATATAGAGAGCCAAGAAGAATAAATCTGAAGGCCGACCAGAAGATAGTCCTGTCTGCATTGGAACAGTACGTTATTGATTGGTCTAAGCGAGAAAAAGTTGAACCTACAGTACTCGCTGATTGGCTGGACCTCACCAAGAGCAAGGTCGTTGAAACAATCGGCCATATTGACAGAAGTACTCTTCCCCAAGCAAAACAAGTTCTGAGAAACCTCAATTCGCAAGAAGTTCTAGCAAATCTCCAGAGTAAATTCGTCATAGTCCCAGCAGACAAAGCTCCGAATAATATAATATTTATATGTAAATATTACTATTACCAGGTGCTGGTTAAAGAATTGAGTGTAGACATATTTTCATCAAATACGTCTACTTACTCCCAAGCTTCATTTACTCTGGAAGATTTATTTAACAATCACAAAAAGTTTCTCAGGGAAAGAGGTATTTGTCTTCCAACCAATCGCATAACGACATACCAAAAATATACTGGACTCCCAAAATGCATAAATCACCATACAAAGCTAGATTCATAGCTGGTTCTAGAAGCTGCACCACCAAGCTTCTTTCAACCTATTGGCGAGGGCCCTTCAGGAGGTAAAAGCACATTTGGGAAAGGTATTGCGCCACTATTTCTAAGAACTCTGGCGTGGAATGTATGTGGATATTGAAAAACTCAAATGTCTTACGGAAGAACTTGATGCTAAAGGTCACATACCGTACCGACATGTATCCACATGGGATTTCTCGACTCTCTATACTACAATCCCTCATCAGGACCTTATTGACCGTATAAGTTCATTAATAGTATCTGTGTTCAAGAAAACTGACCATGGAGAATATATTAATGTCGGAAGCCTAAAGCATTCTTTAGCTCGACTACATACAAGAGATATCATTTTTCTTTGTTTATAGAGTTGCTTGAATTTCTCATTAAAAATATCTATGTGAAATTTGGCAACACAATATATCAGCAGCATATAGGTATTCCAATGGGTACTAATTGTGCACCTGTTGGCTGACCTGTATCTGTTCTCTTATGAATATGACTATATGCAGGCGCTTTCAAAAACCGATCCATCCAAAGCCCGTTCCTTCTCATTCACCAAACGCTATATAGACGATCTTCTCGCTGTGGATAATCGCTATATAAATGACGCAGTGAAGGATATATCCACCTTCACTGGATTTGAAGGAAACTACAGATAGCCCTACAGGCACATCTTATTTAGATCTCTATCTCTATAAAAATGAAGCGGGCATTCTCTCTCGTCGACTTTATGACAAAAGAGATGATTACAATTTCGACATCGTAAACTATCCCTTGTTGGATAGTAATATTGCAGTGGGACCTGCATATGGCGTATACATATCTCGCTTAGTAGCATTTGCTAGATCCTGTGTTAAATGTGATGATTTTAACTAACGTCACAAAACATTGTTGCAGAAACTTATAAAACAGGGCTATTCCACCAAGCGCCTCCACTCAAAGTTTCTCAAATTTGGCGATACATATCGCATGCTGATAACAAAATACGAACGTAGCGTGCAAGATCTATGGCGCTACGTTTCGTAACTTGTGTCTAATTCCGCTTAACCCGGGGCTAGGGCCGTATGAACCCATGTACTTCAAGAACCTCATGGTACTCATATGAACAGTCACAATCAAAGCGTGACTGAGATACATCATTCTTTAGATGACGACTTTACAACGAATATCATGGATTAAGAATACTGATCAGCGGTACGGATTTGATATTTTTGGAACATCATGATGTCTTGCCAGCATCATTGAAAACTGTTGACTGCTTCTCTCTTGCAGGAAACAAGCTTATGTTTATGTATACTATGATTGTCTTTTTGAATTTGGTGCTAATACTGTTATATGGAATATGAAATAGGTCTTTGGATTATGGACGCGGGTATTCTCTAATGGACAACGGTTGGATTATGAATGACGGACTAGACGCTTGTAATCAGGATGCTGATCATACGGAAAAGACGGGCATTACCGTGCGAATTGTCCAGAGTTGGAAAATATTACTGAGTTCACACAGAAGACCGGAACCATGGTGGCCAGAGCCCTGGCCGAAGTTGACCGTGACCACGAAGTTACCCTGCGGTTCCTTAACTTGTCCACTGACCCTGCCATAGTACAAGCCGGCACCCTGTGTGGTAGTCTGTCTGAAGTGGAGGTAATGGATAATTCAGCGCCAATTCCTGGCGAGCCTCTGAACCAGAATGATCCAGCTTCTGTTGAAGCAACGGTGCCAAACCCCAGATGTCCACAGCATTTACGGGCCTTAGTACAACACTCCAGTGAGATATTGAAGTCGAGCGAGCTTTGGCTGTAGAAGACCTTGTCAATCGCTTCACCCATTTGTTCGCCAAGGATGACAGTGAATTAGGGTGAACAACGATGGTGATTCATAGAGATAAAAGGATATGTTCCTTACAGAAACGACAGAAAGAAAAGACCCGTGGTGGAGTATGTGTTTATGTTAAGGAAAGCCTTCAACGAAAACGGAGATATGATCTTGAAGATGCTAATATTGAAAGTGTGTGGCTTGAAGTGTGTTCCTCAAACTCGCGACCTCTACTAATAGGAAACTTTTATCGACCACCAAGCAGCACTATTGATTGGCTGGCTAATTTTGAATTGACCATGGAGAAAATAGATTCCGAAAACACACAAAGTATTATTTTAGGTGATTTTAATGATGACGTTTTATACAAAGAAATCAAAACTAGCCGTTGGCTGTCATTTCTGGATAGCTTTAGATTCACGCAAATCATCGACGAACCGACACGTGTTACGAAAACTACAGAAACTTGCATTGCCCACATCTTTGTTAGTTGTCCTGATAATGTTGTGGAAAAAAGAGTTTCAAGATTAAGTGCAAGTGGTCACTTTCCTGTGGGTATTTCATATAAACAACGTCGTAAGGGCAAGAGAGATGCGGGCCACAAGAAAAGCATGAAGTATCGATGCAATAAGACACTCGATCAAGAAGTCTTTCTGCATGACTTAGAAACAGCTCCGTGGTCAATTATAGAGGTTTATGATGACGCTGACGACGCTCTAGGGACCTGGATAGTTATATTTATGGATATCCTTGACCGTCACGCCCCTATCAAGGAAAAGCGCGTCAAACACGATCGGGTGCCGAAATGGCTCACTGAAGATATAAAAGCAGCCATGGACGCACGCGACACTGCAAAAAAACTGAAACTGGATGATGATTATAAATTCAAGAGAAACACTGTTAAACGACTTATTACGAATGCAAAGAAAAAACTACTTCCAGACTTTGTTAAATGCATGCAAAACATCTGGTCAATTATAGAGGTTTATGATGACGCTGACGACGCTCTAGGGACCTGGATAGTTATATTTATGGATATCCTTGACCGTCACGCCCCTATCAAGGAAAAGCGCGTCAAACACGATCGGGTGCCGAAATGGCTCACTGAAGATATAAAAGCAGCCATGGACGCACGCGACACTGCAAAAAAACTGAAACTGGATGATGATTATAAATTCAAGAGAAACACTGTTAAACGACTTATTACGAATGCAAAGAAAAAACTACTTCCAGACTTTGTTAAATGCATGCAAAACATCTGTCAAAAAAATTGGAACCACTTTGATCAACTTTTTCCACGTGGAATGGATACGATACCAACACTGATTGAGGGAACCGATAGAGATGAAACGAATCCCTCTGGTATTGCCAGAATATTCAGCGAGTATTTCACAAACATTGCCAAAGGATATGTGAAACAAACAACGACAGATTGTCCTAATTGTAATATTTTCACTAAACTTGAACAGTTTGTGAACCCCCGCATTCCAGTCGGGATTACTTTTGAAATTCCGTTAATGGGCATCGATTATGTCAGGAAGATGCTATCGGAAATTGACGCCAAGAAAGCAATTGGTCTGGATGGGCTTCACCCGAAGTTCCTTAACATGGCCTCGAATGTTTTGGCTCCCAGTTTAACCTATATCTTGAATATGTCCATTTCGACAGGAAAATTCCCAAATCTTTGGAAAATTGCCAAAATTGTACCCATTTTCCAATCAGGAAGTCGTGAACAGATTTCTAACTACAGACCTATTGCGATCTTACCCGTTTTGTCAAAACTCCTCGGAAGACATAAACACAATCATTTCTATGATTTCGTGAGTACATATAATTTAATTTCCGAAAATCAATCTGGTTTCAGGAAATTTCACTCCTGCCAGATCGCATTAACAGACTTGCTCGACTCTTGTTATAGAGACATAGATTGTGGTTATATGGTAGGAATTCTTTTGGTAGATTCCCGCAAAGCTTTTGATTTAGTCGACCACGCATTGCTACTTGACAAATTATCAGTCTACAGATGTGGTCGTCAAGCACTATCTATATTCAAGTCATCCAAGACCGACGACAACGAGTGTGCATAGGAACAAGTTTTAGCGAGGATATGCACTCAGAGTTAGGGGTGCCATAGGGTTCTATTCTTGGCCCGTTGTTCTTTTTGTTGTTTATTAATGACCTTCCGTTGTATAGTGACAAATGTACCCTTCATCTATATGCTGATGATTCCACCGCAGTAGCCAAAGGGAATACTATGCGTCAGATTGAACGAAAATTGACTGACACTGTGCAGAATGTGTCGCAATGGTGCGCCCAATAAAATGTGCATTAATCCCACCAAGACTAAGACAATGCTACTATCAACTAAGCAAAGAAGGTGGTGACAGTCTAATGAACTGAACGTTAAGCTCCAAGACGAAACCGTTATAAATTCTAAATGTGAAAAGGTACTGGGTATCAAGGTGAACGAAGACCTATGTTGGGAAGATCAAGTCAACAGTGTGTGCCAAAAAGTCGTTTTTTAATATACAAACAATTTTTACCCATCCAAGCTCGAATTACTTTTTACAACTGTTTTATTTTACCTCATCTGAACTATTGCTCAACAATTTGAGGACATTGTAGTGTTACCCTATTTACAAAACTTGAACGTCTCCAAGCTAGAATTGCCAGAAATATTCTTGACGCCGATTTTAATACACCCAAGTCTGATTCATTTTCTAGACTTAACTGGTTGTCATTCCGAAACCTGGTGAACTACAACGAAGCTGTTCAAATGTATAAAGTGCTTCACGGATTAAATCCGCATTATTTGAGTGACTTAATTAAGCCTATGAGAGGTACATAGTAGATCAACTCGATCTACTCAATCAAACTGTTTTTATATTCCTCGTCATAAAACCGAACAGGTCAAGAAGAGTTTTTCATATAGTGGTTCCAATGTATGGAACAGAATACCGCAAGATATTAAGGTTGCTGGCAGCTTGAATATTTTTAAATCCAGCCTACGAAGGCATATGCTCAATTCTTACATATGTACGATTTTAATATACTATTTTTATATTTATACAACTCATGCGTTTACAACCAGATATAGTTTTTAATTTGTATATATTTGTCTCGTCATATTGTGTACATATGTAATTACAACACATATAAGGGAAGTGGGAAGAGGTGCCGACATACTGACAGAGCCACATGACTTCACAGTATAGTCTTCCGGTTAAACTATTCTAAGAATCTAACGACTCGTGATATGTGTTGTATCTCAGGTACGCTTTTATTGTACCTGTTCATGTGGCAACTTGGATGATATGACCACACGGCCCCTAGCACCGGCATAAGCGGTATTAGATACAAATCTAGAGAGCTATGATGGAAATGCTCTGACAACTCGTATATTGGTAAATGGTGAGCTGTTTCGCTGTTTCTCGACCCTCTGGCAGAAAGGCATTAGCCTAAGAGTGTATATCGAGGATAAATAAAGCCTGTTATTATTATTATTATTATTATTATAACATCACATCAAGACGGGGAATGCGCCACCTATCCGGATTCCTCCACGACGTCCACCTCTTCATGCTCATGAAATAATAGACGACCAGGTCGAAGACATGCTGAAGCAGGGAGTCATCGAGCCATCCAATGGAAGAATGCGATTCTGTGCCGATTACCGGGCCCTCAACAAAGTGGCGGAGAAAGATGCCTACCCCTTGCCGAGAATCGATGAGTCCCTGGATTCTCTCTCTGGTGCCTGCTGATGGAGTACGCTCGACCTGATGTCCGGGTACTGGCAGGTCGAGGTGGCCCCGGAAGACAGATGTAAAACCGCCTTTGCAACTGGCCGGAGCCTGTACCAATTCCGGGTCATGGCATTCGGGCCTTGTAACGCTCCAGGAACCTTTGAGCGATTAATGGAGGCTGTTTTGGCAGGCCTCCATTACGAGACGTGCTTGGTGTATATCGACGACATACTAGATTTCGGGCGTACCTGCGAGGAGATGATCCAACGATTGGAGGAAGTCTTCCGGTGACTGCAACTGCACGGCCTTAAACTGAAGCCCCGAAATGTGTCATCGGGAAACGACAAGTCCTCTACCTAGGTCATGCGGTGACACAAGATGGGATTGGTACCGATCCGAAGAAGATCCGATTGGCCAACGCCTGTCTCCCAGACGGAGGTCAGAAGTTTTCTCGGCCTGTGTACTATCGGCGTTTTATACAAGACTTTGCGACTGTAGCAGCTCCTCTACATCGACTAACGGAGAAAAAGGCGGTATTTCTGTGGGATGATACAGCCCAGACGGCATTTGACCACCTAAGACAGAAGCTGACGACCGCACCTATGTTGATGATGCCGGATTTCCGACAGCCCTTTATCCTGGACACAGATGCCAGCAATTTCGGCATTGGGGCCGTGTTGTCCCAGGAGATCAACGGAGAAGAAAAGGTCGTGGCCTATGCCAGCATGGTGTTGTCCAAAACCGAACGTACCTACTGTGTGACTAGACGGGACGTTCTGGCTGTTGTGTACTTTGTAAAGTACTTGCGGTATTATCTATTCGGCCGAAAATTTCCGTTGCGCACTGACCGTGGGTCCCTGAGGTGGTTAATGCGGGTTAAGGAGCCGGAGGGACAGTTGGCTCGCTGGATACAGGCCCTCGGAGTCTACGACTTGACTTTGAAATTCAAATGAACTACAATGATCCAGAAGACAGAAAATGCCTCAAAATCCCGCTGAAATTACCTCAAACGATCAGTTGGGACGGCGAAAGGAACCATGGTAAAGCTGGCTGCTTCGTTGTTGATGACGTCAGTCAGGAAGGCGGAAGTGTTGAAGCGATAATATGCAAATGAAGGGCAATGAACTTTGCGGTCGTCGTGTGAATTAACTAGAGAGAGTTGGAAGCTGAGATTTACCAGTTACGTCCGCTATGAATTATGGTTTGTTCCTCCATAGCCATATTTTCCCAGCGAAGTCCAGATAATCTGATCGGGGAGTGCGGTGAAATGACATTAAAGAGGGCGTCAGCATCGTCGACTTCTGTTTCTACCTTTATCCGCAGAAGAGCGGTAGGCCTATATAAGACGAGCTCCCGCTAAAACGAGGCAGACCACCAGAAACTCCGAGGTGAGAGGACGTTAGGATATATTGGGGAGAAGAAATCCTATACATTGCCGCCGCCGAGCCGTAGAAGGGCCGTGGCCAGGCCGCCGAATTTCTGCCACCGCCGAATTGGAGAAGAGCCGCCGCCGAATTTAATAGCACACATTTACACACTCACATTCATGCGTCCGGGCTACGTTTACTCTAATCTCATCTCTACCTGACTCGACTGTATTGCACAGTCGTGCGGGTACAGCACTGGGAATTAGAGTATAGACACTTATCCTTAACGGTTATTCCTATCTCTACCCTATTTGACCGTTTCGCACCATCGCGGGGGTCTAGCTCTGAGAAATAACTAACGGCGTTAGTGTTGACAGCGTGGCCATACCTTAACTTCATCTCTACCTGTCTCGACCGTATCGCACAGTCGTGCGGGTACAGCACCCGGGTTAATGGTATCGGTGTAGCTGTAGCCGGTAGGAGATGCTCGTCCCTGTGAAGAGGGTGCAGCTAAACCAAATCAATCACAGATCCTATATACACAATTATTCATGCACATACGTACTTAAACACACAACTGACAGATTGAAATACATTCACGCTAACACCCACAAGCTACAGGCTTAGGTCTAGAGCTTGATATATATACATCTATCCAGTAATCGTACATAAACGATTATCCATTCACACAACCATAAGCATTCTCACACAACCCTGTACATACGTTATATAATTTACGGTCAATCATATATTAATACTGTCCAATACAGTAGTAGTAAAAGGGGGAATCCTTGACCCGATGCCCACCTATTGCGGATGACCATACAGTAGTAGTAGAAGAGGGTTCCTAGACCAGGTGACCATCTATTGGGGATGTCCATACAATAGTGGGAGAAGAGGAGTCCTATACCAGGTGACCATCTATTGGGGATGTCCATACAGTAGTGGGAGAAGAGGAGTCCTAGACCAGGTGCTTATCCATCCACCGTGTGTTATCGCCGTTCATGTCGCCAGATCCTATGTGGACCGTGTAGCCGTGAACTCTAGCCTTGATGATTCGTCCTTGGAGCCGGGCCGCGGAGTGAGTCGCCGTTTATTCCTACGAGGGGTGCCGTCTGCTGCTGTGGTGAACCGTGCAGTTGATTTGTCCTGCGGTGTTACAAAGAGACGGGCCGGTGCCGTAGAAGCCTTTGTACTGTGAGAGTACTGTCGTGCCCAGGACGTCCGCATCCATTGAGAGTTACCAACGCTTGGAGGGGCCAGGTCGTGGAAGACGAGACACGACGATGACGAGAAGTCCATACAGCCCGAGTGAAGAGTGAAGACTAGACGCTTGTAATCAGGATGCTGATCATACGGAAAAGACGGGCATTACCGTGCGAATTGTCCAGAGTTGGAAAATATTACTGAGTTCACACAGAAGACCGGAACCATGGTGGCCAGAGGCCTGGCCGAAGTTGACCGTGACCACGAAGTTACCCTGCGGTTCCTTAACTTGTCCACTGACCCTGCCATAGTACAAGCCGGCACCCTGTGTGGTAGTCTGTCTGAAGTGGAGGTAATGGATAATTCAGCTCCAATTCCTGGCGAGCCTCTGAACCAGAATGATCCAGCTTCTGGTGAAGCAACGGTGCCAAACCCCAGATGTCCACCGCATTTACGGGCCTTAGTACAACAATCCAGTGAGATATTAGAAGTCGAGCGAGCTTTGGCTGTAGAAGACCTTGTCATTCGCTTCACCCATTTGTTCGCCAAGGATGACAGTGAATTAGGGTGAACAACGATGGTGATTCATAGAGATAAAAGGATATGTTCCTTACAGAAACGACAGAAAAGAAAAGACCCGTGGTGGAGTATGTGTTTATGTTAAGGAAAGCCTTCAACGAAAACGGAGATATGATCTTGAAGATGCTAATATTGAAAGTGTGTGGCTTGAAGTGTGTTCCTCAAACTCGCGACCTCTACTAATAGGAAACTTTTATCGACCACCAAGCAGCACTATTGATTGGCTGGCTAATTTTGAATTGACCATGGAGAAAATAGATTCCGAAAACACACAAAGTATTATTTTAGGTGATTTTAATGATGACGTTTTATACAAAGAAATCAAAACTAGCCGTTGGCTGTCATTTCTGGATAGCTTTGGATTCACGCAAATCATCGACGAACCGACACGTGTTACGAAAACTACAGAAACTTGCATTGCCCACATCTTTGTTAGTTGTCCTGATAATGTTGTGGAAAAAAGAGTTTCAAGATTAAGTGCAAGTGGTCACTTTCCTGTGGGTATTTCATATAAACAACGTCGTAAGGGCAAGAGAGATGCGGGTCACAAGAAAAGCATGAAGTATCGATGCAATAAGACACTCGATCAAGAAGTCTTTCTGCATGACTTAGAAACAGCTCCGTGGTCAATTATAGAGGTTTATGATGACGCTGACACTGCAAAAAAAAACTGAAACTGGAAGATGATTATAAATTCAAGAGAAACACTGTTAAACGACTTATTACGAATGCAAAGAAAAAACTACTTCCAGACTTTGTTAAATGCATGCAAAACATCTGTCAAAAAAATTGGAACCACTTTGATCAGCTTTTTCCACGTGGAATGGATACGATACCAACACTGATTGGGGGAACCGATGGAGATGAAACGAATCCCTCTGGTATTGCCAGAATAGTCAACGAGTATTTCACAAACATTGCCAAAGAGTATGTGAAACAAACAACGACAGATTGTCCTAATTGTAATATTTTCACTAAACTTGAACAGTTTGTGAACCCCCGCATTCCAGTCGGGATTACTTTTGAAATTCCGTTAATGGGCATCGATTATGTCAGGAAGATGCTATCGGAAATTGACGCCAAGAAAGCAATTGGTCTGGATGGGCTTCACCCGAAGTTCCTTAACATGGCCTCGAATGTTTTGGCTCCCAGTTTAACCTATATCTTGAATATGTCCATTTCGACAGGAAAATTCCCAAATCTTTGGAAAATTGCCAAAATTGTACCCATTTTCCAATCAGGAAGTCGTGAACAGATTTCTAACTACAGACCTATTGCGATCTTACCCGTTTTGTCAAAACTCCTCGGAAGACATAAACACAATCATTTCTATGATTTCGTGAGTACATATAATTTAATTTCCGAAAATCAATCTGGTTTCAGGAAATTTCACTCCTGCCAGATCGCATTAACAGACTTGCTCGACTCTTGTTATAGAGACATAGATTGTGGTTATATGGTAGGAATTCTTTTGGTAGATTTCCGCAAAGCTTTTGATTTAGTCGACCACGCATTGCTACTTGACAAATTATCAGTCTACAGATGTGGTCGTCAAGCACTATCTATATTCAAGTCATCCAAGACCGACGACAACGAGTGTGCATAGGAACAAGTTTTAGCGAGGATATGCACTCAGAGTTAGGGGTGCCATAGGGTTCTATTCTTGGCCCGTTGTTCTTTTTGTTGTTTATTAATGACCTTCCGTTGTATAGTGACAAATGTACCCTTCATCTATATGCTGATGATTCCACCGCAGTAGCCAAAGGGAATACTATGCGTCAGATTGAACGAAAATTGACTGACACTGTGCAGAATGTGTCGCAATGGTGCGCCCAATAAAATGTGCATTAATCCCACCAAGACTAAGACAATGCTACTATCAACTAAGCAAAGAAGGTGGTGACAGTCTAATGAACTGAACGTTAAGCTCCAAGACGAAACCGTTATAAATTCTAAATGTGAAAAGGTACTGGGTATCAAGGTGGACGAAGACCTATGTTGGGAAGATCAAGTCAACAGTGTGTGCCAAAAAGTCGTTTTTCTAATATACAAACAATTTTTACCCATCCAAGCTCGAATTACTTTTTACAACTGTTTTATTTTACCTCATCTGAACTATTGCTCAACAATTTGAGGACATTGTAGTGTTACCCTATTTACAAAACTTGAACGTCTCCAAGCTAGAATTGCCAGAAATATTCTTGACGCCGATTTTAATACACCCAAGTCTGATTCATTTTCTAGACTTAACTGGTTGTCATTCCGAAACCTGGTGAACTACAACGAAGCTGTTCAAATGTATAAAGTGCTTCACGGATTAAATCCGCATTATTTGAGTGACTTAATTAAGCCTATGAGAGGTACATAGTAGATCAACTCGATCTACTCAATCAAACTGTTTTTATATTCCTCGTCATAAAACCGAACAGGTCAAGAAGAGTTTTTCATATAGTGGTTCCAATGTATGGAACAGAATACCGCAAGATATTAAGGTTGCTGGCAGCTTGAATATTTATAAATCCAGCCTACGAAGGCATATGCTCAATTCTTAAATATGTACGATTTTAATATACTATTTTTATATTTATACAACTCATGCGTTTACAACCAGATATAGTTTTTAATTTGTATATATTTGTCTCGTCATATTGTGTACATATGTAATTACAACACATATAAGGGAAGTGGGAAGAGATGCCGACATACTGACAGAGCCACATGACTTCACAGTATAGTCTTCCGGTTAAACTATTCTAAGAATCTAACGACTCGTGATATGTGTTGTATCTCAGGTACGCTTTTATTGTACCTGTTCATGTGGCAACTTGGATGATATGACCACACGGCCCCTAGCACCGGCATAAGCGGTATTAGATACAAATCTAGAGAGCTATGATGGAAATGCTCTGACAACTCGTATATTGGTAAATGGTGAGCTGTTTCGCTGTTTTTCGACCCTCTGGCAGAAAGGCATTAGCCTAAGAGTGTATATCGAGGATAAATAAAGCCTGTTATTATTATTATTATTATTATTATTATTATTATAACATCACATCAAGACGGGGAATGCGCCACCTATCCGGATTCCTCCACGACGTCCACCTCTTCATGCTCGTGAAATAATAGACGACCAGGTCGAAGACATGCTGAAGCAGGGAGTCATCGAGCCATCCAATGGAAGAATGCGATTCTGTGCCGATTACCGGGCCCTCAACAAAGTGGCGGAGAAAGATGCCTACCCCTTGCCGAGAATCGATGAGTCCCTGGATTCTCTCTCTGGTGCCTGCTGATGGAGTACGCTCGACCTGATGTCCGGGTACTGGCAGGTCGAGGTGGCCCCGGAAGACAGATGTAAAACCGCCTTTGCAACTGGCCGGAGCCTGTACCAATTCCGGGTCATGGCATTCGGGCCTTGTAACGCTCCAGGAACCTTTGAGCGATTAATGGAGGCTGTTTTGGCAGGCCTCCATTACGAGACGTGCTTGGTGTATATCGACGACATACTAGATTTCGGGCGTACCTGCGAGGAGATGATCCAACGATTGGAGGAAGTCTTCCGGTGACTGCAACTGCACGGCCTTAAACTGAAGCCCCGAAATGTGTCATCGGGAAACGACAAGTCCTCTACCTAGGTCATGCGGTGACACAAGATGGGATTGGTACCGATCCGAAGAAGATCCGATTGGCCAACGCCTGTCTCCCAGACGGAGGTCAGAAGTTTTCTCGGCCTGTGTACTATCGGCGTTTTATACAAGACTTTGCGACTGTAGCAGCTCCTCTACATCGACTAACGGAGAAAAAGGCGGTATTTCTGTGGGATGATACAGCCCAGACGGCATTTGACCACCTAAGATAGAAGCTGACGACCGCACCTATGTTGATGATGCCGGATTTCCGACAGCCCTTTATCCTGGACACAGATGCCAGCAATTTCGGCATTGGGGCCGTGTTGTCCCAGGAGATCAACGGAGAAGAAAAGGTCATAGCCTATGCCAGCATGGTGTTGTCCAAAACCGAACGTACCTACTGTGTGACTAGACGGGACGTTCTGGCTGTTGTGTACTTTGTAAAGTACTTGCGGTATTATCTGTTCGGCCGAAAATTTCCGTTGCGCACTGACCGTGGGTCCCTGAGGTGGTTAATGCGGTTTAAGGAGCCGGAGGGACAGTTGGCTCGCTGGATACAGGCCCTCGGAGTCTACGACTTGACTTTGAAATTCAAATGAACTACAATGATCCAGAAGACAGAAAATGCCTCAAAATCCCGCTGAAATTACCTCAAACGATCAGTTGGGACGGCGAAAGGAACCATGGTAAAGCTGGCTGCTTCGTTGTTGATGACGTCAGTCAGGAAGGCGGAAGTGTTGAAGCGATAATATGCAAATGAAGGACAATGAACTTTGCGGTCGTCGTGTGAATTAACTAGAGAGAGTTGGAAGCTGAGATTTACCAGTTACGTGCGCTATGAATTATGGTTTGTTCCTCCATAGCCATATTTTCCCAGCGAAGTCCAGATAATCTGATCGGGGAGTGCGGTGAAATGACATTAAAGTGGGCGTCAGCATCGTCGACTTCTGTTTCTACCTTTATCCGCAGAAGAGCGGTAGGCCTATATAAGACGAGCTCCCGCTAAAACGAGGCAGACCACCAGAAACTCCGAGGTGAGAGGACGTTAGGATATATTGGGGAGAAGAAATCCTATACATTGCCGCCGCCGAGCCGTAGAAGGGCCGTGACCAGGCCGCCGAATTTCTGCCACCGCCGAATTGGAGAAGAGCCGCCGCCGAATTTAATAGCACACATTTACACACTCACATTCATGCGTCCGGGCTACGTTTACTCTAATCTCATCTCTACCTGACTCGACCGTATTGCACAGTCGTGCGGGTACAGCACTGGGAATTAGAGTATAGACACTTATCCTTAACGGTTATTCCTATCTCTACCCTACTTGACCGTTTCGCACCATCGCGGGGGTCTAGCTCTGGGAAATAACTAACGGCGTTAGTGTTGACAGCGTGGCCATACCTTAACTTCATCTCTACCTGTCTCGACCGTATCGCACAGTCGTGCGGGTACAGCACCCGGGTTAATGGTATCGGTGTAGCTGTAGCCGGTAGGGGATGCTCGTCCCTGTGAAGAGGGTGCAGCTAAACCAAATCAATCACAGATCCTATATACACAATTATTCATGCACATACGTACTTAAACACACAACTGACAGATTGAAATACATTCACGCTAACACCCACAAGCTACAGGCTTAGGTCTAGAGCTTGATATATATACATCTATCCAGTAATCGTACATAAACGATTATCCATTCACACAACCATAAGCATTCTCCCACAACCCTGTACATACGTTATATAATTTCCGGTCAATCATATATTAATACTGTCCAATACAGTAGTAGTAAAAGGGGGAATCCTTGACCCGATGCCCATCTATTGCGGATGACCATACAGTAGTAGTAGAAGAGGGTTCCTAGACCAGGTGACTATCTATTGGGGATGTCCATACAATAGTGGGAGAAGAGGAGTCCTATAGCAGGTGACCATCTATTGGGGATGTCCATACAGTAGTGGGAGAAGAGGAGTCCTAGACCAGGTGCTTACCCATCCACCGTGTGTTATCGCCGTTCATGTCGCCAGATCCTATGTGGACCGTGTAGCCGTGAACTCTAGCCTTGATGATTCGTCCTTGGAGCCGGGCCGCGGAGTGAGTCGCCGTTTATTCCTACGAGGGGTGCCGTCTGCTGCTGTGGTGAACCGTGCAGTTGATTTGTCCTGCGGTGTTACAAAGAGACGGGCCGGTGCCGTAGAAGCCTTTGTACTGTGAGAGTACTGTCGTGCCCAGGACGTCCGCATCCATTGAGAGTTACCAACGCTTGGAGGGGCCAGGTCGTGGAAGACGAGACACGACGATGACGAGAAGTCCATACAGCCCGAGTGAAGAGTGAAGACTAGACGCTTGTAATCAGGATGCTGATCATACGGAAAAGACGGGCATTACCGTGCGAATTGTCCAGAGTTGGAAAATATTACTGAGTTCACACAGAAGACCGGAACCATGGTGGCCAGAGGCCTGGCCGAAGTTGACCGTGACCACGAAGTTACCCTGCGGTTCCTTAACTTGTCCACTGACCCTGCCATAGTACAAGCCGGCACCCTGTGTGGTAGTCTGTCTGAAGTGGAGGTAATGGATAATTCAGCTCCAATTCCTGGCGAGCCTCTGAACCAGAATGATCCAGCTTCTGGTGAAGCAACGGTGCCAAACCCCAGATGTCCACCGCATTTACGGGCCTTAGTACAACAATCCAGTGAGATATTAGAAGTCGAGCGAGCTTTGGCTGTAGAAGACCTTGTCATTCGCTTCACCCATTTGTTCGCCAAGGATGACAGTGAATTAGGGTGAACAACGATGGTGATTCATAGAGATAAAAGGATATGTTCCTTACAGAAACGACAGAAAAGAAAAGACCCGTGGTGGAGTATGTGTTTATGTTAAGGAAAGCCTTCAACGAAAACGGAGATATGATCTTGAAGATGCTAATATTGAAAGTGTGTGGCTTGAAGTGTGTTCCTCAAACTCGCGACCTCTACTAATAGGAAACTTTTATCGACCACCAAGCAGCACTATTGATTGGCTGGCTAATTTTGAATTGACCATGGAGAAAATAGATTCCGAAAACACACAAAGTATTATTTTAGGTGATTTTAATGATGACGTTTTATACAAAGAAATCAAAACTAGCCGTTGGCTGTCATTTCTGGATAGCTTTGGATTCACGCAAATCATCGACGAACCGACACGTGTTACGAAAACTACAGAAACTTGCATTGCCCACATCTTTGTTAGTTGTCCTGATAATGTTGTGGAAAAAAGAGTTTCAAGATTAAGTGCAAGTGGTCACTTTCCTGTGGGTATTTCATATAAACAACGTCGTAAGGGCAAGAGAGATGCGGGCCACAAGAAAAGCATGAAGTATCGATGCAATAAGACACTCGATCAAGAAGTCTTTCTGCATGACTTAGAAACAGCTCCGTGGTCAATTATAGAGGTTTATGATGACGCTGACGACGCTCTAGGGACCTGGATAGTTATATTTATGGATATCCTTGACCGTCACGCCCCTATCAAGGAAAAGCGCGTCAAACACGATCGGGTGCCGAAATGGCTCACTGAAGATATAAAAGCAGCCATGGACGCACGCGACACTGCAAAAAAACTGAAACTGGAAGATGATTATAAATTCAAGAGAAACACTGTTAAACGACTTATTACGAATGCAAAGAAAAAACTACTTCCAGACTTTGTTAAATGCATGCAAAACATCTGTCAAAAAAATTGGAACCACTTTGATCAGCTTTTTCCACGTGGAATGGATACGATACCAACACTGATTGGGGGAACCGATGGAGATGAAACGAATCCCTCTGGTATTGCCAGAATAGTCAACGAGTATTTCACAAACATTGCCAAAGAGTATGTGAAACAAACAACGACAGATTGTCCTAATTGTAATATTTTCACTAAACTTGAACAGTTTGTGAACCCCCGCATTCCAGTCGGGATTACTTTTGAAATTCCGTTAATGGGCATCGATTATGTCAGGAAGATGCTATCGGAAATTGACGCCAAGAAAGCAATTGGTCTGGATGGGCTTCACCCGAAGTTCCTTAACATGGCCTCGAATGTTTTGGCTCCCAGTTTAACCTATATCTTGAATATGTCCATTTCGACAGGAAAATTCCCAAATCTTTGGAAAATTGCCAAAATTGTACCCATTTTCCAATCAGGAAGTCGTGAACAGATTTCTAACTACAGACCTATTGCGATCTTACCCGTTTTGTCAAAACTCCTCGGAAGACATAAACACAATCATTTCTATGATTTCGTGAGTACATATAATTTAATTTCCGAAAATCAATCTGGTTTCAGGAAATTTCACTCCTGCCAGATCGCATTAACAGACTTGCTCGACTCTTGTTATAGAGACATAGATTGTGGTTATATGGTAGGAATTCTTTTGGTAGATTTCCGCAAAGCTTTTGATTTAGTCGACCACGCATTGCTACTTGACAAATTATCAGTCTACAGATGTGGTCGTCAAGCACTATCTATATTCAAGTCATCCAAGACCGACGACAACGAGTGTGCATAGGAACAAGTTTAGCGAGGATATACCAGAGTTAGGGTGCCATAGGTTCCTATTCTTTGGCCCGTTGTTCTTTTTGTTGTTTATTAATGACCTTCCGTTGTATAGTGACAAATGTACCCTTCATCTATATGCTGATGATTCCACTGCAGTAGCCAAAGGGAATACTATGTCAGATTGAACGAAAATTGACTGACACTGTGCAGAATGTGTCGCAATGGTGCGCCCAATAAAATGTGCATTAATCCCGCTGCCAAGACTAAGACAATGCTACTAACAACTAAGCAAAGAAGGTCGCGACAGTCTAATAAACTGAACGTTAAGCTTCAAGACGAAACCATTGTAAATTCTAAATGTGAAAAGGTATTGAGTATCAAGGTGGACGAAGACCTATGTTGGGAAGATCAAGTCAACAGTGTGTGCCAAAAAGTCGTTTTTCTAATATACAAACTAAAGAAAATCAAACAATTTTTACCCATCCAAGCTCGAATTACTTTTTACAACTGTTTTATTTTACCTCATCTGAACTATTGCTCAACAATTTGGGGACATTGTAGTCTTACTCTATTGACAAAACTTGAACGTCTCCAAGCTAGAATTGCCAGAAATATTCTTGACGCCGATTTTAATACACCCAAGTCTGATTTATTTTCTAGACTTAATTGATTGTCATTCCTAAACCTGGTGAACTACAACGAAGCTGTTCAAATGTATAAAGTGCTTCACGGATTAAATCCGCATTATTTGAGTGACTTAATTAAGCCTGTGAGAGAGGTACATAGTAGATCAACTAGTAGATCAACTCGATCTACTCAATCAAACTGTTTTTATATTCCTCGTCATAAAACAGAACAGTTCAAGAAGAGTTTTTCGTATAGTGGTTCCAATGTATGGAACAGAATACCGCAAGATATTAAGTCTGCTGGCAGCTTGAATATTTTTAAATCCAGCCTACGAAGGCATATGCTCAATTCTTAAATATGTACGATTTTAATATACTATTTTTATATTTATACAACTCATGCGTTTACAACCAGATATAGTTTTTAATTTGTATATATTTGTCTCGTCATATTGTGTACATATGTAATTACAACACATATAAGGGAAGTGGGAAGAGATGCCGACATACTGACAGAGCCACATGACTTCACAGTATAGTCTTCCGGTTAAACTATTCTAAGAATCTAACGACTCGTGATATGTGTTGTATCTCAGGTACGCTT
>JAVTVY010046332.1:0-20016 GCA_036873755.1 Hanleya hanleyi | reverse complement strand
CATTCACACCAACCGGAAGTGACGTCACAACCCCCACGTGACCTGCGCAGCAGAATGGATACGACACCCTAGTGTAACCCCCCCACCTAGGCTTCACTTTGATACCCCATCGGACCATTATTGGCTTCGCTAGCTCCCAACACGGCTATTTTCATACCCTTGGGCCACCGCGCATGCGCAGAAGGCCGCTATGTCAACCCACTGGTCCAGTGAGATGCCCCTTCACGAATGCTTCACTTTGAGACCTCATACGACCCCATCGGACCATTATTGGCTTCGCTAGCTCCCAACACGGCTATTTTCATACCCTAGGGCCACCGCGCATGCGCAGAATGACGCTATGTCAACCCACTAGTCCAGTGAGATGCCCCTTCACGAATGCTTCACATGGATACCTCATATGACCCCACTGGACCAATATTGGCTCCCCTAGATCCCGAAACGTCTATTTCCATACCCTTGGGCCACCGCGCATGCGCAGAATGACGCTAGTTCAACCCCACACCCAGCCCATCAGATGCCCCTTCACCTAGGCTTCACTTTGATACCTCACTCGACCCGACTGGACCAGTAGTAACTCCCCTAGCTCCAAAACGGCTATTTCCATACCCTTGGGCCACCGCGCATGCGCAGAATGACGCTAGTTCAACCCCACACCCAGCTCATCAGATACCCCTTCACCTAGGTTTCACTTTGATACCTCACTCGACCCCACTGGACCAGTAGTAACTCCCCTAGCTCCAAAACGGCTATTTCCATACCCTTGGGCCACACGAGTTGTCTCCCTTGCGTCAGTGTGTGCAGATGGCGCTATGATCGACGCCGTGATGTGGAAAGGGCGTCCCCACACCATCCTGGAGCCGCCATTTTGTTTGTTGATTTTCTGCGGAGATACACGGGACAATAAACGCTCGACCCTAGGGTGGTACAGATGCTAGACTGATCCTATTAACATGGTACAACACCTATAGATTATGTTTATTATTATTATATGGCTTAGAGGTTTTTTTTGAGGGTAATGTGAGGGGTTTTTCTCCCCGTGACCTCCCCACCGCCTCGTTTGCTCCCTTGCGCCGCCATTTTGGTCCCACCACCACCCACAGCCGCCATTTTGAACCCACCACCACCTCCCACAGGCCGCCATTTTGGTCCCACTACCACCACCCACAGGCCGCCATTTTGAACCCACCACCACCACCCACAGGCCGCCATTTTGAACCCACCACCACCTCCCACACTTGCACTCAGTGACCCCTGTGACGTCATATGCAAATTTCTGAGGTCAAATTTTACTCGCTTCTGATTGGCTGTCACCTCCTCATTTCCTCCTCAATTATGCAAATTTCTGAGGTCAATAGGACTCAATTTACGCTTTGTATACTACTCATGTAAATAATCGTATCTTGTTTGACTTTTGTCATTTGTCTTTTGTGTTAAATGTCGTCATTTTCATCTGACGACGATACAGCTCACCAATTCCAGTGCACGAGTTGTCACAGCGACACAGCTCACCAATTAGCAATATACGAGTTGTCAGAGCATTTCCATCATTGCTCTCTAGATTTGTATCTAATACCGCTTATGCCGGTGCTATAGGGGCCGTGTGGTCATGTCATCCAAGTTGCCACATGAACAGGTACAATAAAAGCGTACCTGAGATACAACACATATCACGACTCGCTAGATTCTTGGTGTGTGCTTTAGAATAGGCTAACCAGAAGACTATACTGTGAAGTCATGTGGCTCTGTCAGTATGTCGGCATCTCTTCCCACTTCCCTTATATGCGTTGTAATTAAGTCACCAACCATTAACAAATTGACAACCACGGCACTACTTTGATACGCAATGACGAGTACAGAACCGTCATTATCCAGTATGGGTGGGTTTGTGAAACGAGAGTTCAGGTCCTCAAAAGTCGATTTCTGAATTCATGTCCACTACAAACTGATGGACTGGTTCAGTAATGTTGGCGAATTTTGGCACAAACCCTTTATAGTAGAAGTCGTAGAAAGATTCTTATTTCAATAACATTAGTTGGGGTTGACAAATCATAAGGCTGCGCCTTGTTCTCTGGATTAGTTTTAGTCACCAGAAACTTCGCATTCCTGGATCATTTGTCAGGCCAAATGGCATCACCGATCACTCAAACTGACCACTTGTCTCAAATTAAGCGCACCATTACAAGGGTAGTGGAAAACGATGCCGGTGTCCTGAGAAAAAGTCGTAAGACCCCACAGGCAAATAAACTGAGTGCACCATTTCTAAAAACATAAGAACCAAAAGTGATCCCTGGGATGATTTGTATCGCAGCCACGCTTTTATTGTAGATGTTCATGTGGACAATACCCAGCACCGGCCCGAGCGGTCGCCGTACACCTCCCAAATATCCTCCCACTCCCAACGAATGCACATGTACGCGATATGGCGTCACACAACAATGGTCAAAATGTCATCTCCGTCAAGACCTGTCGTTCAAAGCCGCCGTGCGAGTCCCGCCAGTGACGTCATCAGAATTATCTCCACCAAATATATTACTGTGACCAAGAGGTACTTGATGCTGAAAACAGCGCAGTTGAGTTTAATTCTTCATCTTTAATCCAATGAGCAAAATGACCATCACATAACGTTTGCGTGGAACCTCAAACAACAATGTTTCAATGTAGACGTGCAATGCAATGAACATATAAGCTTAGATCACCGAGCTTCTAAGGTAGACCGTCGGTGTAAATAATAGTGTTTAACTTTTTTTAATAATGAGGGCTTTTGCATTCATAATTGTGAAATATGAGGGAAGAAAAAAGAAATAGTCATAGGTTCGTTTGTATTTTTTAAGTTCTACACAAAATTGAGTGGAATGACCCATGCTCCATTTCATAACCTAAAAACATAGGGAATAGCCCTGATTGTGAAACACATTCGGGGAAAATCACATATATAGTCTTTAACTTTTTATTATATTCTAACTATTTGAAGATAATCACAATGTCTATCAAAATTTATTAAATCGCACGAGGGAGATTTGGTCTAATTACAACACATATAAGGGAAGTGGGAAGAGGTGCCGACATACTGACAGAGCCACATGACTTCACAGTATAGTCTTCCGGTTAACCAATTCTAAAGCACATACCAAGAATCTAACGATTCATGATATGTGTTGTATTTCAGGTACGCTTTTATTGTACCTGTTCATGTGGCAATTTGGATGATATGACCACACGGCCCCTAGCACAGGCATAAGCGGTATTAGATACAAATCTAGAGAGCTATGATGGAAATGCTCTGACAACTCGTATATTGGTAATTGGTGAGCTGTTTCGCTCTGACAACTCGTACACTGGGAATTGGTGAGCTGTATCGTCGTCAGATGGAAATGACGGCATTTAACACAAAAGACTAGTCTGTAAGGCCCGATGTCGACCCAGCATCAACTTCCTACAAATGCCACATATATCAAAGACCAGAAGGTCTGTACAGGGGGCGGGCCTCGGGGACGAAACGTCCACCAGCAGAATCTCGCCATATACAGGTAAAAATTACAACACATATAAGGGAAGTGGGAAGAGGTGCCGACATACTGACAGAGCCAAGTGACTTCACAGTATAGTCTTCCGGTTAACTTATTCTAAAGCACATACCAAGAATCTAACGATTCGTGATATGTGTTGTATCTCAATGTCACACTCAAGGTCGTTTCACTCATATGGTGACAGCCAGTTTGGTTGATGGGGGAAGCCGGAATACCCGGAGAGAACCACCGCCCTTCGGTAAGTAACTGGCAAACTTACCCACATACAACAGCGGGGCTCGATCCCCAGCGGTGTGAGGCTGTGATGTTGCTGCGCAAAATACTCCAGACGTCTTCTAACATAGGAAAGGGGATAACCTAGTAGGAAACACGAGTAAACACATGGAAAATGACCATCAGTCCAAAACCACCAGTAGTCTACCTTGAGGCCAAATCAATATTCAAAATGAAGTGATTCCAATATCTGTGATCGCTTTCCATCTGAGATAGAATATAGTTAGTACTTTTATGTGTCATCACATCTATATTCTTAGATATATGCCTAATTTTCTTCAAGTGAGATTTCATTATATACCCGGTACGTTGTCTTTTATTCTTGCATAATCTTCGAATGCTGTGTGACAGTATTTACTTCCTCATATACATCGTACTCTGTTTGACTATATAACTCACTTATTGTATGTCGCCACTCATAAATTCAAATAAATTAAATCTCAGCCTGGAGATTTACGTGAGATTGAAATTATTAAAAGTTGAAATAGATTCCCCACATGACTCATGTATTGTCCTGTACAACATAGATTTCTGCGTATGGTGCCAAAGATCCTCCTTATTTCATTTTTTTGCTAATTCTTGATCTCGAGAAAAATGAATGCGGCCATGCATAATTTAGATTTCGATAACTTGTGGTCCCAATCTGCGTATGTATATTGATTAATGTCACCAGCCACCTGCCAGTGTCTTGATCAGGAGATTTCTGGAAGTTGGCTGATATGGCCAAGTTATTAAATGTAGTGGCCAGATATTCTGGGAGCTGACAAATGAGACTGTCACACATCAATAGTTAACTCTACATAAATTTTCATTTTTGCAGCGTGTATAACAAATTGAACTCTCGGAAAGAACTACCATTACTCTATGATATTGTTAATATATCACTCCTGAAATAACTTCCATATCCATATAAAACTCCCTAATATTTGTTTCATGTACTGGGTCTCAATTCTATAGTGATGTCATAATGTATTCGTGTTCAAGCGAGCAACGATCGTTGAGGCCCGTATAAGTTCATTTGGTGCGTGTGTCAGTTATATCCCATGTGCAGTCTAATTATCCATGTTAAACCATAAACACCGTATACGACAGTATTTGCCTTTCGCATTCAATTATTTTTAGGATTACATTTTCTTGGTAAAAGCACAAACACTAGCGCTGAGTGGGCGTAAGATGCCCTTTTTAGATTTTTTTTTCATTTAGATATCCCTCATTGACCCCATTACAGTCAGGACGAAGTTTCGTGGCATTTCGACCAAAACTGTGGCTGCGCGGTGGATAATATATTTGGTGACGCTCTGGCGGCCATATTGTATATTCACCGGGTAATAAAGTTTCCAGTGATCATTAGTATTTTCTTGTTGAGTCAATCATGCTCGTAGGAAAGCAATCTCATGTAAAAAAGCGATTTAAGTTGTCAAATAGTCAACAGGAGCCTACTGTATACATTATGGCGGCCTTATTGGATTTTTGCAAATTAAGGGTGTTCCACTTTCTGTAGAAATGGGCATCCCTTCTGAGATCATTCCTTATGCCCAAATAAGCCTCGATGCAAAATATGCAGCTTTATTCCAGTCGGTCACGATCTTGACATAAAGCCACAGGACTATAAACAACGTTTCCCAAATAGGGATAAATGCCGCACCTTGATAACAATGTGCAATTACAAGAGTGTGCAATATTAATTTATGTTTGGATTCAGTAGGCGGGTGATCATTAGTGATGCTCTGATCATTAACTATGGCATTGTTAGATATGATAAATGTCAGACCACGACTCCAGGCACAAAACTGTCTGAATAATAACTGTTTGGTTTAAGTATGGCAGCTTGGTGTAATCCGTGTATTTTATTTGGATATATAAAAAAAACTTAAACGTAAACTAATATCATTGCAGTCCGTTTGGGCTAGTATATTTAACGATTGTTGGCTGACAGATATTTACATCCACACTTTGAACGTTCAGTAAAGTAATCATTTGAGGTAAACGTACAATCGATCTTTTCAACATGCAACCCAGTATGGATCTTAACTGCTTAATTCTGCTTAACCCTGAACTAGGGTCGTATGATGAACGTAACGTATGAACGTATTGTTACAGCGAAACCCGCCATTTTCGAGTCATGTGCTGTCCTACTTGTTCAAAATGACAGATCTACAACACCTCTTGGATGATACGGAAGTTATTCATATCTGTATCTTTTGTAAGCCCAGACAATATATGTTTTAGAAGTAGTATATGAAAAGCCTGCAATTGATCAGATTTCTCGAGTCTGTTCTCCGTCGGATGAAGACCGAACAGTATACGGTAAAGTATCGAATATCGCTCCGCAACAATGGCGACACACGATTCGCAAGCCGTCTTATGGAGGTACGCTTATGGATGGCGAAGTGTACGCAAATGATGGAAACTGAATCTCAATATCAGTGCATATTATGCGTATTGGTGTTACAAATGAAGGAGATGGGCTTGCTCAAATACACAAATATTCCTCTTTTTCCATCCCTACTTTAATTATACTTATTTTCGACGAAGAAACACTGCCTAATCCCTGTAGGTCAATCATGTGACGTCATGTAGGGGTTGTGTGGGGCCTAATCGTGTATTTGCGCCAAATCGTGTAAACAAATTGCGCCTAATAACGTGTTGCGCCTAATCGTGTGGGAAATTTGCGCTCAATGGTGGAACTGCGCCTAATCGTGTACGAAATTTGCGCTTAATGGTGGAAATTCGCCTAATCGTGTAAGGAAATTGTGCCTATTCGTGCAAATGCGCCTAATCGTGTAAGGAGGCTGCGTTTAATCATGCAACTGCTCCTAATCATATGAACCCTCTTGCGCCTAATTCCACGTTGCGCCTAATCGTGTAGAAAAATTGCGCGTAATTGTGGAAATGCGCCTATTCGTGTAGGAGATTTGCTCCTAATTGTGGAAATGCGCCTATTCGTGTAAGAAATATGCGTCTAATCGTGGAAACGCGATTATTCGTGGAAATATTTTGCGCCTAATTATGCGTTGCGCCTAATCGCGTAGAAAATTTGCGTCTAAATGTAGAAATGCGCCTAATCGTGTATAGAGGCTGCGCCTAAACGTGTAGTCATGAATACGACCTAATATAGAGCAGGAATACGGATTTGAAAATTGGAACATCATTATGGGCGGCTAGAATATAACTCCAAGCCAAACAGTTATTTATTGAATTGCTGTGCTCACCCCGAATTCAAGTTTTTCGACTGTTATTTGTGAAAAGCTACTAAACCCCAAAAACAGTTCACAGATATCGGATATAATCTGCTCTAAAGCGATGCTCTGATTCATCATTTCATTTTCGGAGCTAATGCTGCAAAAGGACGTAAAAGCGTTGAAATGACCATGATGAAATGTTTCCGAAATCGGCCAATTTCAACCCATACAAAGTAATGAAAATGTAGATATGGGGAAGCGGATCTTCCCCTGGTGTGTGTGTAAGTGAAAGCGTTGAAACGAGATGTCCGCCACTGCTTTTGTGATCCTTAGAGATAGTTCTCGCGAGAGTTATTTGATATGCCAACTTGGACTTTTCCAATTTTTTCCACCGACCGATGAAAATCCTGCACTTCAATGTTGAAAATTTGAATTCACTAATCAAATGTCGAAACAGCCAACATTGCAATTGGTGACCCGCACACACAGGCCCTCAGAACAAGAGTTTTTTTGGGGGTGTGGGTGGTGGTATCAGGGTGAAGTGTCGAAATATGGGGTCTCTATACATAACCCCATGCTTTATATAAAAATACACACAGGGTCTGAAACGCACTTTGGGTGAAACGAGAAATAAACAGTTTACCTCCAAACAAAATTCATCAGCTTATTCTACAAGTGTCACTCTATATATTCCCGTCGTCAAATTGGTAAATTTGTGCAATTTTATACCTTTGCCGGACGATTCAAAATTCAACGTAACTGTCCGTTCATTCCGGCGCACAGAGATGATGGCCCACTTCTTTCTCAATTCTGATTAGTCAGTCGCGACACGCCCCCGGCAAGACAGGTCACACACTGATCAGGTGACCAATCAGAATTGAGAAAGCATCAGGCCATCATCTCTGTGTGCCGGAATGAACGGATAGTTACGTTGGATTTTGAGTCGCCTGGCAAAGGTATAAAATTGCACAAATTTACTAATTTGACAACGGGAATATACAGAGTGACACTTTGTGTATTTTGTTTGGCGGTAAACCGTTTATTTCTCGTTTCACCCAAAGTGCGTTTCAGACCTTGTGTGTATTTTTATATAAAGCATGGGGTTATGTATAGAGACCCCATATTTCGACACTTCACCCTAATACCACCAGCCACACCCCCTCAAAACTCTTGTTTTGAGGGCCTGTGCCCGCACAAGAGCCTGTATAATGAGCTGTCATATCTCGCAGCACATCTGTATATTGAAGGGAGACAACTCAAGTACCGTAGTGAGAAAATGTTAAATTGCCTAGGAGTTTTGGGGCGCTTGGGTGTGGGCGCGCCTGCGCAGTCGCGACTTCCGGTCACGTGACTTCCGGGAGACGTCACTGTCGCAAAAGTTACTTTCGAGAATTTTTTTCTTTTTTTCTTTTGCAGTTCATACCATGCATCCAGAGTATCTTTCCAAAAAGGGTTCGTTATATTATTTCCTTCACTCTTTAACCATTGCGCTCCCAAGGTGCATATACTTATATACGTATCGGTATTGAAAAGATATTTCCATTTTCTGTTCTCGAAAATAAGTCTTCGTACTTTCGAGAATTGACCCAGGAGTCACGGTGGCAGTGACGTCACACGGTGACGTCATCAGTGTATGTGTGTACGTGACTGCACGCCGATGGAGGTGGATTACACAAACTGATGGCGTCATCCTGGAAAAGTTTGAGGGAACTCCCCTCATGAGAGTGGCGTCATCATCCCGTATAATAAGCTCGTTATACGATGGGCGATCGTGGCAGTTGTGTGCTGAACTCGTGTTCATGGCGTACTTGTAGCGATCTATTTTTAGACCGGGGAAATCTTGCGATCTGATTGATCCAATCAACAACCAATGAGAACAGCGGAATGCCTCCTGTCCAAACCTGCCTGGTGGGACTGCACGTGCATGCGCACGATTGAGTGCGCATGCGGTGTATGGAGACAACCAGTGTGGTGAGCTACATCGGATTTGCACCAAACGAGAGCCCGGAGCCAGGCATTCGCCCTTGGGTAAAACAGATCGACTACTCCTGCGCGCAGATTAGTATAGAAAGCACAATACGGGTCGTATAGGATGGTGTGGAGCGCGATACGGAGAACCAGTGGACTGAGGGGCATGGAAGACAGGCATTGGCACCAGATTAGTATGGGCTGACTGCGCATGTGCGTCCAGCCCCACCAGACAGGTTTGGACAGGAGGCATTCCGCTGTTCTCATTGATTGTTGATTGGATCAATCAGATCGCAAGATTTTCCCTGGTCTAAAAATAGAACGCTACAGGGCTATGAACACTAGTTCAGCACACAACTGCCACGAATGACGCCAAGCGTCTGAACGCTTCAACGGTTCGGCGCTTCAGGTCCACTTCAGGTCCACTCTTCTTCCTCTGTTTCAGGGACCTGGGTTGTTGAACCGTCTAGACACCCTTCGACGCCCAGCGGAGAAAACGATTGAACGCTTCAAGTGCGGGTGGCGAAAATCATTCAACGCTTAAGAGGCTGGCGGTTCAACGCTTCAAATGCTGGCTATATGATGAGTTGTGTCCCCTTAGTATACAGGTGGTGATGGGATGCAGTCGTCCTACGGGATATATGTCGAGTTGTCGCCCCTTAGCATACATTGTGGCGCTACAAGACATGATAGCTTATTACACGGGCTGATGACGTCACTCCCATGAGGGAAGTTCCCTCAAACTTTTCCAGGATGACGCCATATGTTTGTGTAATCAACCCCCACCGGCGTGCAGTCACGTTCACACACACACTGATGGCGTCACCGTATGACGTCACTGCTACCGTGACCCCTGGGTCAATTCTCGAAAGAAAATTTGGCGACAGTGACGTCTTCCGGAAGTCACGTGACCGGAAGTCGCGACTGTGCAGGCGCGATCACACCCAAGCGCCCCAAAACTCCTAGGCAATTTAACATTTTCCTATTACGGTACTTGAGTTGTCTCCCTTAATATACAGATGATGCAGCGAGATATGACAGCTCTTTATACAGGCTCTTGTGCGGGTCACCATTTGCAATGGTGGCTGTTTCCACTTTTGATTAGTGAATTTATATTTTCAAAATTGAAGTGCAGGATTTTCATCGGTCGGTGAAAAAAATTGGAAAAGTCCAAGTTGAGCATATCAAATACCTTACTCCAACCCTCGCGAGAACTATCTCTAAGAATCACAAAAACAGTGGCAGACATCTCGTTTCAACGCTTTCACTTATACACACAGAAGGGGAAGATCCGCTTCCCCATATCTACATTTTCATTACTTTGTACGGGTTGAAATTGGTCGATTTCGGAAATATTTCATCATGGTTATTTCAACGCTTTTACGTCCTTTTGCAGCATTAGCTACGAAAATGAAATGATGAATCACAGCATGGTTTTAGAACAGATTATAGCCGATATCCGTGAACTGTTCTTGAGGTTTGGTAGCTTTTCACAAATACAGTCGAAAAACTTGAATTCGGGGTGGGCACAGCAATTCAGTAAATAACTGTCTGGCTTGAAGTTATATTCTAGCCGCCCAACATGATTTCCAATCTTCAAATCCGTATTCATGCTCTATATTAGGTCGTTTTCATGACTACACGTTTAGGCGCAGCCTCTATTCACGATTAGGCGCATTTCCTCAGTTAGACGCAAATTTTCTACACGATTAGGCGCAAAGCATAATTAGGCGCAAAATGATTTCCACGAATAAGCGCTTTTCCACAATAAGACGCATATTTCTTACTCGAATAGGCGCATTTCCACAATTAGGAGCAAATTTCCTACACGACTAGGCGCATTTCCACGATAAGGAGGAGTTTTTCTACACGATTAGGCGCAACGCGGAATTAGACGCAAGATGGTTCATATGATTAGGAGCAGTTGTATGATTAAACGCAACCTGCTTACACGATTAGGCGCATTTACACAAATAGGCGCAAATTTCGTACACGATTAGGCGCAGTTCCACCATTACGCGCAAATTTTCTACAAGATTAGGCGCCACACGTCATTAGGCACAATTTGTTTACACGGTTTGGCGCTGACACGATTAGGCGCAAATACGATACTGTATGGGATAGAATTATCCAAACGGGAATATATGTGTGCACGTGAATGTAATCTGTTCAGAGAAGGAACAATTTCAATCAGGATTTCGACTTCCAACTTCCAACTTCCGACTTCAAACTTCATTTTATCAAAGCATCCAAACTTGATTCGAAATCGAAAACAGACAACATCGCCGGCATGCTCTTACAACATGGGATATTATCCTGTTAATTGCTATATATTTCCATACACATATTTGTTACCCTGGGGCTATGGAGCTGGATTGTCTTTGGTCACGGTCTACCAGAATACATGAATGTAGCTTCATTGGCTGCATCGAAGAGGTCACAGTGATGTCATCTTTTTTTAAAGCATTTTTCGGTCTAATATTGAACAAAGTTGTCGATTTTATTTTGTTGAAACAAATAAATATGATTTTTAATTATTACTTAGGTCTTACACCAAATCCTTGACCACGTATATCCTTTAATATTATGCACTTGTCAGTTGGACCTCCTGC
Organism: Hanleya hanleyi; assembly: GCA_036873755.1. Classification (NCBI taxonomy): domain Eukaryota; kingdom Metazoa; phylum Mollusca; class Polyplacophora; order Lepidopleurida; family Hanleyidae; genus Hanleya; species Hanleya hanleyi. The sequence continues at coordinate 8,451 of JAVTVY010046332.1, read as the reverse complement.
TCGCGGAGAACTTCAGTGTGGCAGCAGAGATATATTCCAGGTTGCCGGGGATGTGAGTCCGTTTTCGTTTTCGACATTGTTATTATTAATATAATAATATTAGTTCGATTAAAAAAGTCAGATGTCGGAATTTCGAACTCGAAACTGTCCATCTCCCTCATTCCGTAGATACCCATTGACATCCCCGTGTATGGTGCATCAGTTAACATTTAACAGTTTGTAGACTGACTATCGATTGTGAATGTTACACTGTAACAAAAGATCTGGTATCAAAAAAATGAACAATTCATCAGCTATGCCGCCGGACTATATTGTATTTCTTCTCTTCACATCACTTGTCTGAATGTTTGCAGATATGGGTAAACCAGTCAAGGACTCGACGTCATTACGTGATAATAGTTGGCTGCCATTGGTAGTCTACCCTTCACGGAGATTTCCCAATATCGGCTCAGGGAAGAGTGTGGAGAACTAGAGCGGATAAGAAATGGAAGTCGGTCATCATCAACTTGATCACAGGGATAAGTAAATCGATTAAATATGGGTATAATATATTAGGCTATGCATAGAGAGGCTTTGTAGAATCGGCCATACCCGATTAAATCACGAACATTTACTAGAAAAGGAACCAACCCCAAGGTATATTCCATGCCACGAAGATCTCACAGTGAAACATATTCTGATCGACTGTATAGATTTTAAGATTGTAAGAGATTCTTTTTATCAAGCAGCTACTTTAGAAGATCTTTTTAGTCGGGTAAAAGAAGACTGTATTGTAGGTTATTTGAGAGAAATCGGTTGTTGTATAAGTTTTAATGTATGTACATGTGTTTTGGTGTGTTGTGTTGATTACTTCTGGATTGCTGGGTTGTTGACTATCTTTTGTTGGAATACTTAGAACGTATGTACATGTTTTTTGAGCTAGGAAAGAAACCTGTCATAAGAACAACCTGAAAAAGTGCGATTTAAATGGAGATTGAAAAAGAGAAAAGAGTGTAACTTATGTCTAATATCTCTATGTATTATTATATAAGTTTAAACACGTAATGAGCAATTGTGTGCAGTCTATCAACAATATACCAGGTTGTATTACAGAGTCTCAACGTCTGATTTTTGTAGTTTAATAAACCATAAAAACCGAAAATTGAACTTTTTGTCCGAATTTGGTCAAATCTGACCAGTATATCCGAAAAACGCAATTTTTAGATGGGCATAAATCCCTACGCTGCAGAGTATGATATGCCGCCGATATCTAGCACAGTTGCCAGCTTCTAACAAAAGAGAGATCCTGAAGGATCTTGGCGCCCACCATGGCTTGATAATTGTAAGCTAATGACAAGAGGATCTTTTTGTCCATTGTTACTAAGAATAAACGACTGATTTGTAATTTTGTTTGCAGAATTTCGAATCTGGGCGAAAAAGGGGAACTGGAAAAAATATTATCTTTCTAAGTTGCAGGAGTTTCAAGATTCTAGAAACTGTACCTGGTGTCAGTTGTTATAGTACAAGTGAAATGAACAAAGTTAGTCTGAAAGTGAATGTCCGTAGGATCCTTCGTCTTCGTTTTGCTGTATTTTTTTTATATTTTTTTTGCATGTGTCATCATTGGGAACTGGAAGCGAAGACAAATCTCTTTGACACTTTGGCATGAGCTATGAAACATACTTAAGATTTTATGATTAGGAACGAATGCTAATTCAGTTCGGGCCAGAGTACGATGGTACAAAACTTAATACTGAAGGGATCCGGTCCGCGCGGTAATGTTGAAACTTCGAAAGTGTCTGAATCCTGATTATCTCCCTTGGATCGAAACACGCAGTAGTCTACAGTTGTCGAGTTGTGACGTTGTGTGACAAGTGACGTCTCTTCGTGTAGACGACCCGTCGGCAGACGGAACGGTGGGGCAGTTCACTTGCAACTGCATGGATCTGATTTTAAATTAGAAGAAATACTTTTTAATTCCGAATCATTTGAACTTTCTGATATGGAAGGTGAAGGTATGGATATTCTCTATAGTCAATATATAGAATATGCCCCACCGTGTGCGACTCTTGTGATGAAACGTCACAACTCAGGAATACCGTATTAATTTGAAGCGTAACTTGGATTTTCGAATCGGACCAAAAAAGGTATCGTGCACAACTAGGCCCCATGTGGGAGCTGTGTACCAACTTTCAGAAAGATCCATGAAGTAGTCCCTGAGAATTCACGATAACAATGTTTCAAGGGGAAATTCAAGATGGCCACCTAGAGGCCATATTGGATTTTCGAATCGGACCAAAAAAGGTATCTTGCACAACTGGACCACAAGGGGAACATGTGTACCAAATCTGAGGAATATCCATGCAGTACTTCTTGAGAAATCATGATAACAAAGTTTCATGGAGAAATCCAAGATGACCGCCTGGTGGCCATATCGGATTTTCGAATCGGACCGAAAAAGGCATCTTGCACAACTAGATCCCAAGGGGAACCTGCGTACCTAATTTGAAAAAGATTCATGCACTACTTCCTGAGAAATCACGATAACAATGTTGCATGGGGAAATCCAAGATGGCCGCCTGGTGGCCATATTGGATTTTCGAATCGGACCACAAAAGGTATCTTGCACAATTAGGCCGCATGTGAGACCTGTGTACCAAATTTCAGAAAGATCCATGAAGTAGTTCCTGAGAATTCACGATAACAATGTTTCAAGGGAAATTCAAGATGGCCACCTAGTGGCCATATTGGATTTTCGAATCGGACCAAAAAAGGTATCTTGCACAGCTGGACCACAAGGGGAACCTGTGTACCAAATCTGAGGAAGATCCATGCAGTACTTCTTGAGAAATCACAATAACAAAGTTTCATGGAGAAATCCAAGATGGCCGCCTGGTGGCCATATCGGATTTTTTCGAATTGGACCGAAAAAGGTATCTTGCACAACTAGACCCCGAGGGGAACCTGTGTACCAAATTGAAAAAGATTCATGCAGTACTTCCTGAGAAATCACGATAACAATGTTGCATTGGGAAATCTAAGATGACTGCCTGGTGGCCATATTGGATTTTCGAATCGGACCACAAAAGGTATCGTGTACAACCAGACCACAAGGGGAACCTGTGTACCAAATTTGACAAAGATCCATGCAGAAGTTCCTGAGAAATCGCAATAACAAATCTAAGATGGCCGCCTGGTGGCCATATCGGATTTTCGAATCGGACCGAAAACGGTATCCTGCACAACTACATCCCAAGGAGAACCTGTGTACCAAATTTGAGAAAGATCCATGCAGTACTTCCTGAGAAATCGCGATAACAAGAATTGTTTACGGTCGGACGACGGACGGAAGACGGACCACAGACGAAAAGCGATTTGAATACCCCACCATCTGGTGATGTTGGGCTAAAAATGCCTTTGTAAGACTTTTCCCCATTTGGCCGACCGACTATTTACAAGCACCAAAGTGGCAAACAAATTTAAACGGACAGAGTTCAGAAAATATATTAATTATAGATTTAAATCAATATTTTCTGAACTTGCAGTCATGGATCTCTGAATCAGTGCTTCTTTTATTTTCTCCACTGAGGAGGGTTAGAATGTTTTTGTAGCAAATACATCAAGAATTCATTGACAGCTACCCGGTGGGCTGACATCACAGTGACGTCATACATCCGCAGGAATTTGGACAATTTCTCGACAGTTTCCTTTAGCAATCACAAAAGTGTGCAATATTAATTTATGTTTGAATTCAGTAGGCGGGCGATCATTAGTGATGCTCTGATCATTAACTATGGTATTGCTATACATGATAATTGTCAGACCACGGCACAACGCAGAATGAATAATGACTAATTGGTTCAAGTATGACAGCTTGGTGTAATCCGTGTATTTCATCTTGATATATAAAAAAAACCTTAAACGTAAATTAATATCATTGCAGTCCGTTTGGACTAGCATATTTAACGATTGTTGACTGACAGATATTTACATCCACACTTGAACGTTCAGTAAAGTCATCATTTGAGTTAAACGTACAATCGATCTTTTCAACATGCAACCCAGTATGGATCTTAACTGCTTAATTCTGCTTAACCCTGAACTAGGGTCGTATGATGAATGATAGCAAAGTAAAAGCGTGCTGTGCAAGATCTATGGTGCTGCATTTTGGAACTTTTGTCTAACTGAGATACAATATAGTCGGATAAGATGCTCTATCCGGCGGTATAGCTCGAAATTGGGACCGGATTGTTCATTTCTTCAGTTCCGACTTTTATTCACCAATATATATGAAAGATACAGAAATGAGTAAATCAATCGATGGGGATAAAAATTGTTACCGATATACGGATTATAGCGGGTCTGCACATTGGAAAGTAAATGTTGTTGACATGGTGGCATTTTGATAATGACTTGAACATAGAAGTGGATGAAAATAATTTTAAAAGAGGGGGTAATTTAAAGAGAATTTTTTTTTTTCAAAGACAAGTCCCTTGAACCTTCATAGAATGAAATGTTTTGATACCAGGATGAGCTGTACCACACGTGTAAAGTACGCGAGACGATCATTTTCCGATATCGTGCCAAGCTGGATAAAGCCTGGCTAAAATGGAAACCGAATCTCAATATCAGTGCATATTATGCATATTGGTGTTACAAATGAAGAAGAATGGGCTTGCTCAAATACACAAAATTTCCTGGTTTTCCATCCATACTTCAATTGTATCTTAGTTTCAACGAAGAAACACTGCCTAATGCGTTAGTGTCATAATATATCCCTCTAGGTCAATCATGTGACGTCATGTAGGGGTCATCTCCAAATGACGTCAAATACGATACTGTACGGGATAGAGTTACCCAAACGGGAATATATGTGTGCACGTGAATGCAATCTGTTCAGACATGTCAGAGAAGGAGCAATTTCATTCAGGATTTCGACTTCCAACTTCTGACTTCCAACTTCTGACTTCCAAATTCTGACTTCCAACTTTGACTTCCAACTTCTGACTTCTAACTTCTGACTTCCAACTTCATTTTATCAAAGCATCGAAAACAGACTACATCGCCGGCATGCCCTTACAACCTAGGATATTATCCTGTTGCTATATATTTTCATAGATATATCGGTTACATAGGGGCTATGGACTGGATTGCCTTTGGTCACGGTCTATCGGAATACATGAATGTCAAACGAATTTTATTGGCTGCATTTTTTGAAAGCATTTTTCGGCCTAATGTTGAACAAAGTTGTCGATTTAAATTTGTTAAAACAAATAAATATGATATATAATTATTACTTTAGGTCTTACACCAAATGCTTGACCACGTATATCCTTTAATATTATGCACCTGTTAATTTTACCTCCTCCTCGCGGAAAGCTTCGGTGTGGCAGCAAAAATATACTCCAGGTTGCCGGGGATGCGAGACCGTTTCGTTTTCGACATTGTTATTTGCTCAGTGATTCGATTAACAAAAGTCAGATGTCGGAACTTCGAAGTCGAAACTCGGAAGTCGGAAATGTCCATCTCCCGCTTTCGTAGATACCCATTGACATGTTAAGCCCAACTCACACTAAGAACATTTTGTTGTATTAGAACAGAACAGTTTGTTCGTGTTTTTGTGCGTGGTAACCTTACACTGCGAACATTTTCTCTTCACCACCCGTCGCCGCGATCAAGCAGTGGAGTCATTTTGTTGTGTCATGTGAGAGCGACTTCGTCACATGACCGACAGTTGCCAGTTGATTGGATAACTGTTGGAAAATGTTCGAACACAAGTTTGCGATCACCACACACTGAAGACAAAAACTTGTTTCAGGGCAAAACATGTTCGCAATATCAAACAAGTTTGATCTCACGAACATTTGTTTGGAACACATTCTGTTTCTGGGCACCTCACACTGCAGACAAAACATGTTCTGAGCAGTGTTTTAGTTCTAATACAACAAAATGGTCGTAGCGTGAGTTGGGCTTTACACTGTAACAAAAGACCTGGTATCAAAAAAAAAATGAACAATTCATCAGATATGCCGCCGGACTACTCGTATTTCTTCTCTCCACAGCACTGAAATGAATGTTTACAAATATTGGTAAAATTGGTATTGGACGTCATTACGTGAATATAGTTGGCTGCCATTGGTAGTCTACCCTTCATGGAGATTTACAAATATCGGCTTAAAGAAGAGTGTGGAGAACTGGAACGGATAAGAAGTGGAAGTCGGTCATCATCAACTTGATCATAGGGATAAGTAAATCGATTCAATATGGGTATAATATATTAGGCTATGCATAGAAAGGCTTTGTAGAATCGGCCATACCCGATTAACTCACGAACATTTACTAAAAAATGAACCAACCACAAGGTGTATTCCATGCCACGAAGATCTCACAGTGAAACATATTCTGATCGACTGTATAGATTTTAAGACTGTAAGAGATGCTTTTTATCAAGCAGCTACTTTAGAAGATCGTTTAGTCGGGTAAAAGAAGACTGTATTTTAGGTTATTTGAGAGAAATCGGTTTGTTGTATATAAGTTTTAATGTATGTACACGTTTTTGGTGTGTTGTGTTGATTACTCCTGGATTGTTGGGTTGTTGAATATCTTTTGTTGGAATACTTAGAATGTATGTACATGTCTTTGGTGTGTTGTGTTGATTACTTCTGGATTGCTGATTTGTTGACTATTTTTTGATTGATCGTCGCTGTAGCTGAAATATTGCTGAACGCGACGTTAAACCTTAATTCTCTCTCTCTCTCTCTCTCTGTTTTAGTGGGGCGGATAACCAGTATAACACTTCAAATGGTGAAACAAGCATGAAACTTGGGATAAATATCCCCATTGGATAGTTATTCAAGAAAATTGATTGAGCCATCAGAAAATCAAATATGGCGACCATTTTCAATATGACCACCAATATTAACCGTTTATACACACATATACTTTATTCTTTTGGTAATTTTTGGCCCGGATTAAACTAGTAGATCTATGGCTGGGGCTCTCCCATATGATTCCATAAATCCAATATTTTACCACTCCTCTGAAACACTCTGACAGATACCTTATTTACCCGGAAATCCAAGATTGCTAATGTGGCAACCAAATGCACCACAAATTTCAATTATAAAACGTCGCGAACGACTCATTTCACAGATGTGTGATCTACATCAAAGTAGTGTAGCCATATTTATGTGTCTATACAATGATTCCGATAATCCAATATGGCCTCCTTGTCTCCAGAATGTTTTGATAACACATGTATGCCTATGTGATTGTAAAATCTGACCTAAAACAACTGAGAAATTGCCAGTCCATTCCATAGATATATACCTTAGTCAGGTAAACCACACCCACAGTTTACTGGCGTAAACTCAGATTCGACACTGTTCCATACACAATAGTATATAGTACAATGAGAGAAATATGACAAATATATATCTGTTGACAGAGTTTCGGGTACTTTTGAGCACATGTATGCAACTCTCTTACATCACTTATCAGGAGCCAACGAATAACCAAATTATAGCATTACCGCTTATATTTTTAATCTTAGTAGTATTTCCCTTAGGTTTCTAAGATTTTAGATTTTAGATTAGATTTCTAAATGATATAAACAGCGCTATGGATATGTTGAAAATTATTCTTTTTGTTGATGACACCAGCGTTGTATTTTCTTCCAACAACTTGTCAGATGTGTTTAATATCATGTCCCAGGAACTACAGAAAATTCATAGCTGATTCTGCTGTAATCGCCTGTCGTTGAATATTAAAAAACCCCCAAATGCATGTTAATAAAACCCAATGTTCACCGACCATTAGCTAATGTATCAGGATTATTTATCTCGGGAACAGCAATTTAAATTCTTATGTATTTATATTAATGACCAGTTAAATTGGAAATCTCACATAAACTACATATGCAACAAGGTGTCGAGAAACATAAGGATTATAAACCATTAAAAAATTCGATCAATAAGAGAACACTACGTATACCATATTATTCAATAATACTCCCATACTTATCTTACTGTAATATTTTATGGGGAAATACCTATGTTACCCATTTGAATCTCTTAGTTTTGTTACAGAAACGCGCTTTGCGAGTAATAACATTATCTAAAAATCTAGATCATACTGTACCGTTATGTACAGAACTGAAAATTCTACAATTATGTAAATTAAACTTATATTCTTGTCTTCTGATGGTTCATAAATTTATTCATCACCCTGATTTGTTGCCATAAAAATTCCGGGCCTACTTCACCAAGCAAGCCGATGTACATAGATATCTAACTAGGGGACAGCTTTTAAATCTGTATCACCCTATCTATCGTTCAAATCTATCATTTTATACCCTCAAAATTAAAGGACCTCAAGAGTGGACTACCTCCTTCAATTAAAAGCATAAACTCTACTTCACTCTTCAAGTAAAAGCTCATGACCCATCTTATCGAAAACTTGACCTCTTTCATC
>JAVTVY010046331.1:0-20542 GCA_036873755.1 Hanleya hanleyi | reverse complement strand
AATATATGTCTGTTTCTGATTACGGGCCAGAAAGAAATAGAGTAGGTAGGGCCAAAAAAAATTTTATTTTGGAAATAAATTTTATTTTGATGTCCAGTACTCCTGTCCCATATACAATGGTCTACAAATATATTCTTGATTGTATAACATTCCCACCCACTTTAACATATTCTCCCAGGACACATCCCCCCATATTTTCAGATATTCAAAAGATCTTATCCCCCAAAAGATAAAGGGGGGGGGGATACCCTCAAAATATATTGTTGGTATTTTTATCTCTACTGGATCCAGCAAATCTTGATATTTCAATAAGTTCTGCTGAAACCAGTTATTGTACTGATATTATGGAAATGAGAATTGCCAATAATGTGTTTGACTGTTGTTTACCACCAAAACGAGTATCGTTTTAATTTATTAACTTGATATTCAAAACAATATATTTCAAGGATTTCCGCCCAGAAATGATGAAATTTTTAGTGAAAAATACAAAATTCCATGTGGAATTTCAGTGCCTTCCATAGGGAGAGTGTACTTATTTTCTGGAAAAGCTTGAAGAAAAAATTGACATATACAACATAAAATGAAATGGGAAATTAATTTGAACATCATGGAGGTTTGTACCAGCGACCAGCTAATTCGAACAATTTGAGAAACGAGACGCGATTCCTGACTGTACAACAGTACGATGATTTGAACAAGCCATTTCTCGAAAAAAGAAGAATTATTACTTGCTTGAATCTTGGGGGTTTATTTAAATGCATTCATAATAAAACAAGTCGGGGAAATTTTGGATTTTTTAGCGGAGAAATGGTACCGGTCGGTTAGACTTTGACGGCGACTAGCTTTGACTGTGTCGTCGCCGATTTCGCTGAAAACGAACACCACTTGCAAGCTGCCGTGTCCGCTAAACACTGCTTTAACAAACGTCATTTCAAGCCATCAAATCAGTAGATTTCTTTCGAAGTTGATGGAGAATATGTTTAAAATTGTCCTGGTAAACATGATCAAGTCGACTGAAGCGTAATCGGGTTGCTGATTTCTCGATTCCCGACCTAGAAGTAGGTGCTTTATTTCCTGAAAAGATCGTCAACCTGCCGCCATGCCATGCGGTCAGCTCCAATCACACTTTACGGTATGCTGACTGTGGGCGCGCCGCTTTACGGTTGTTGTTGTTGTTGTTGTTGTCGTAAAACGCGGCCTTGGTAGTGATTTCGTTGGAATTTGCTGATAAAATTTTTAGAGTCGCACGATTTATCTAGACTCGGTCGGGTAACCGGAAACAGACATATTTTTTTTCTTGGCCTTACAGAATACAAAGGCGCCATGAACTGTTGCCGGCTGACCATCAGCGCCGACTGCAATTTTGCCAGTGGTTGGAAAATCACCAACCCCGGTTCGTAACGCACTTCCTCGTTGGAGATGAATCGGTGTTCCACATGAACGGACGGGTCAATACGTGGAACGTGCGGAATTATGCTCCCCGTGGTCATCTACCAGATTTTCATTATGATGTATCAATCAGTCGACAAAGTTTGACTCTTTGGATTGGTATGGTAGGGGATGGTCACATAATTGGCCCCATCTTCTTTGATGGAAATGTGAATGGGCCAGCCTATCTGCGAATGGTCAATCAGGATGTTGTCCCCAACCTCGTTGGCCGCTATGGACAGCAACGGAATGGTGCCATACCCCATCTCTGGTGGATACAGGATGGCGCCCCAGCACATCGTACGCGTGATGTTAATCAGCGTCTCCAACAGCTGTTCCCTCGACGTGTGGCAGGTTTGGGTCATCCAACTGAATGGCCACCACCATCACCAGATCTGACTCCGGCCGACTTCTTTTTGTGGGGCTATCTGAAGGGGAAGGTGTACCAGACTGTCCCAGCCAACCTTGCCGACCTTCGCCAGCGAATTGAACACGAGGTTCAAGCTCTCAGACGAACGCGAATGGTCCGCAGAGCCTTCCAGGAGATGCGCGACAGGGCAGGCCGTTGTGTTCAGCTGCGAGGGGCTCACGTTGAAGGACATTAATGCACGACGGCTGAAATGTGGATGTCGGAATTGACGCCTAGATTAATTTATTTTGATATCGGATGATCGTCTTTAATTTGTTAATGGCAGCATTTCATTATTTCATTATCTTTTTTCTTTATTTATTTGTTTCTTCATTTAATGAATTTTTTTGTTTCTTCACTGATTTTTCACATTATGCACAGAGTGCAGTTTTTTACAAGTCTTATTATGCACAATTGAACGACGTTCAATTACAAACAAAAACATGCTATGAATTGATATGGAACATGTCAAGATCAAGTTCTTTTACATGTACATAATCATAAAAACAATAATATACAAAACTGGATTGATGAAGAATAAATCTAACTGGAGAACGTGCTGTGTGGTTCACAGTGTAAATGGCAGAAGCCAGCCAGTGCAATTTTGAAGTGATGCCACCCTTTTTAAAACTTCATTATTTCACTCAATTTCATTTGAAATTGTGCAAACTTTGTGCATCATGCAACATAAAGACCACTTTCTTGTGTTGCAGTCCGTTGTTTACATATAGTACTCATAAATTCAGATAAATAAATAAAAACTCACAGGTGGACATTTTTTTTGATACACCCTGTAGTTGGCGCCACCTGGTGGCAAAGTTAAAATTTTATTTCTGGAAAATAACTTTTGAAAAAAAGAACGGATTCTTTTCAAATTTGGTGTATGGGTACCCAGCCTCGAGATCTCGCTTGGGATTGTTTTTTGCACCGATTCGCCTTTAGGTGGCACCACTTGGGGGCCAAAGTTAAAGTTTTGTTTCCAAACAATAACTTTAGAAAAACGGAATGGTTTCTTCCCAAATTTGGTATGTGGGTACCTCACCTCAAGATCTCGCTTGGGATTGTTTCTCACGCCAATCTGCCTATAGGTGGCGCCACCTGGGGGCCAAATTAAACTTTTGCATCCGTCAGACTTTCCGGACAATAACTCCTGAAAAACTGAACGGATTCTTTTTAAATTTTGTATGAGGATACCTCGCCTCAAGACTTTGCTTGGAATTGTTTTTCACGCTGAGCTGCCAATAATTGTTTTTCACGCTGAGCTGCCAATAGGTGTCGCCACCTGCGGGTCAAGTTGAAATTTTGTTTTCATACAATATCCAATGAAATCCTGGCCGGATTAGGACAAATTCTGTAATTGTGGGTACCTGGATCTCTCTTGGGATTGCTCTGCATGCTGGGTAATGAAAGTAACGGTTCCAAGTCAAATCAATTGTTTGAACGTCGGGTTTTCATTTGTTCAGGGGTCGAAATATTCAAAATAATTTACCTGTCACACGAGACAGGTGACCAAAAAGTTTACCTGTCACCTTTAAGAATTACCTGAACATGCAATCATTGAAATTGTCATATACATGTAACTCGAGATTAATGACAAAGTTAGATGTTGCAAGACACTAATAAATTAATAACACCTTGTTTACTTGCACTTATTAGCAGGTGTTTTGACTAAATTTTGTTGAAGATATATTTTGAACACCAAAACAAAATTATTGGCTACCTGTCAATAGGGACAGGTACTTTATTTCTCTACCTGTCTCTTTCAAAAATTACCTGTCAGAGACAGGTAGACAGGTGTAAATTTCGACCCCTGTTTGTTTGACATTAAACTTCATTTTAGCTAGCTGGCAGATCCGAAAAGGTGTTGGTTTTGAAGTCACATACAGTGTGGTCTTTGTGATATTGGTTATCAAACCTTCATATTTCAGCTCTATAATTCAAACCTTCACCTTTCATCTTGGGATCCAATGGGACTGTCGCTCAACAAAATGCTGCTTCCCTGGAGATAGCTGAAGCTTTCCATTGTGTGTCTCTAAATTGTATTGTTGTTCTTCAAGTTGGATTATTGTTCTTGTCCCACTAAAACATCTCTCTAAAATGTCTCTCTTTGTTTCACTTGCAGGCTGACCAGCTCACAGAGGAACAAATAGCAGGTTAGACATTTGTAATCGGATTAATTTATTGATATACCCCACAGTTAATGTAGCTTTTAAATGTGATACTAAATAGGTAGTTAGGTGATACTGTCCCTCGACATTTAATCACCTCTCCCATTGTCTCCAGTATTGGAGAATTCAATCACCTGCATTAGAAAATATATCACTGAAATTCCTAACAATAACCACGAACCCTGATGACAATGTCGGTCCAAGATTTGGTTGTGTTGGCTCATATGATCTTGAATCTCTTGTTTCAGAATTCAAAGAAGCTTTCTCCCTGTTTGATAAAGACGGTGATGGAACCATTACAACAAAAGAATTGGGAACTGTTATGAGATCACTAGGACAAAATCCAACAGAGGCGGAATTACAAGATATGATCAATGAAGTAGATGCTGATGGTAAGTTTCAATGTCCAGAAATTTGAAGCAACCCATATTCGTATGTGGGCAGGTGGGGTGGAAGCGATGGATCCCACGTCTTCTGTCACAGGGATTCATAGAAGTCCAGATTTACGAACCGAAGTTCGGAAAATTGAGGGTTTTTTTTACACTCAAATTGAGTTAAAATAAAATGTATTGGCATTTTTTCCCCTGAAGTTGAGTATTTAAATTTTTTACAAACCAGAGTGATTTTTTCCCACAAAGTTCTGTACTAAATAGAATACATAAAATTTACAACTTACTAGCAGGCATCCTGCTTTGCTAAATAAAACAATTATTCACAAGTTATATCAATGACAAAGTAAAACACTTTGCGATGATAAAACAATATTTTTCTTGAAGTTTGTAAAGAAATAAGCTGTTCACAAACCTATTTATACAGTTTTTGTAAATAAGTGACCTACTAAATGCTCATAATGAAGTGACAGTGTGTCAAAATCTTGTTAAATGAGTACAAGACTGTCCCAAAGTTGATTGGAACTCTTTTGTGAAAAAGGTAGAAAAATATCATTTTACTTCCATATGCTTTTTCATCCATGAAAAACGGGGAAGTTGGCAGGAAATACTTCGTTTATAAAAGTGTACTTTGATTGAATAAAGGCAGGGAAAGACTGGGAAACTTCTTGGGAAATCATGAGGTGAGGCAGGCGTTATATCAAATAGATTTTCCTAATGCGGCCCAGGAACAGTGCTTGGTGGTATTGTAACAACAACAACACACTGACGAGCCGAGGTGCGCGAAAATGATGCTTCTCGATAGAAAATTAGGAGCGCGATGGAGCTCAAAAGGCCAGGCCTGGAAATTGCGAATTTACGGAGCTTGAAAATTCAGTTTCCAACACAAAAATTGAGTATAAATATTTTGGTGAAAAATATTGATTTTTTACTCAAAAAAATTCAGTTTTGAACTGAAAAATTGAGTTTTTAAACTTCATCTACGAACCGAAATTCGATACGTAGAACTGAAGTGAATGAATCCCTGTGTCAATTATAGGGAGAAGTAAGGCCTGATATCTCCAGTTGACTTGGCGTGTTGTCACCATTATACTTCACCTGTCTCCGGAGCAACAATATTATTGCTTGGACAAGTCAACACATTACCAATACATGCATTTTGGACCTCAATTATACTCGTGTAACCCACGTCTTCTGAGTTCTCACTCGTCTAAACAGGCAATCTGTGGAAAAAGTCTGACCAATTTATGCTTGTACATTTTGTCAGCATTCTCATCATGAGGCAAGTGTCAGCATTTTCATCATCATGAAGCAAAGTGGGTCATTTGGCAAAGCTCTTTCCAGGCTTTGAATTTGGGGGAAAATAGGGCAAGGCCACTTTGGCCTTGGATAATGACCAGATTTTGGGGGCATCAAGGCCAATGGACAAGGCAGCAAGGCCAAATTTGTTAATATACTAAGGGCACTGCAGCCACTTTGTTTGCAGGTCTAATGGAAGATATTGCCATGAAATGAATAAAGTGAAATTTCCCCAAGCCTGGGTTATTATTTAATGGGCCTCATATAGTCATATGCCCTATCTAGACTTGTATATCCCCAAACTATTCTCACACATACTTTGCAAAACTCGACCTATAATATAACAACATTTTAGCAGAAGTTTGTTGTTGTTGTTGTTGTTGTTACAAGGTATCCACTTACTGTCGGTAAATTTACAAATTATAAAAGAAGATCTTATCAAGTAATACGAAAGAAGGCATCTAGCTTCCGCGTGTTTGAAGCCCTTTCTCCAGTTCCCGAGATTTGGTCGCAGAAACATGTTCGTGTGACTGCATCGCATTATTTACTTCAACTGTCAATCCAATGACAGCACTATTGCGACGCGCCTTCCTGACCAAGGGGAGAGTAATCAGGATTGCCGGGAACCATCCGTTGAAGTGTAATCAAACCAAATACAGGTGGCTCCCGAATTACCGATATCGTAAAACTGTACGATGCTGTTTACGGTAACAGGAAGAGGGAAAGCTGTTTTGAAAACGAAACCATCGATCACCGAAGGACTTTGCTTTTCCAACGAAATTACCAAAGCAAAGAATAAAGGAAGAGAACACGCGAACACATGATGGAAATAAGATTGGCTTTATTCTTAGGATCACGTAGGCCACTTGAGGCTTCACGGCGGCCATGTAGTGGCCGTGTACTTGGTGGAAATTTGTAGGGCATGTAGGCAAATTGATGGGGCACCGACGGCAATTGCCGCCGTTGCCGCCGTTGCCGCCGTCAAATTCGAAGCCTGTCTTTCCCAGGCGATTAGATCCATGGGTTGTTGTTTTTACCAATATAGTTGGAACATACACACACCCAGTTGACCAAGGGATTATTTCAGCCACAGGAGGGATTTGATTTGTCTGGATGCCGGTGAAAATGTTTGATCTGGACTAGACACAGAAACTGTTCCTGTGAAGTACTTGTGTGAAGACTAGAGCCCTCGAAAGGACCCATGACTTCGGAGGATACAGCGTATCCCAGTCCATCCTTAAAGATGTAATCGGCCTCAAAATCGATGGATTTTGTAAACTCTCTCCATGCTCTCCCTGCATGACGTTTGAGTGACGTAATGATGCTCACGAATCTGAATGCTGAACAGCTGCGGCCATGAGATAAAGTCATGGATTGTGCCGAAGGTTCGATGAATTCGCATAGCATACATTGGTAGAATGCACCACACTCGTATGCGCTTGTTGAAACAGCTTTGGAAAAATAAATGGCATGGCATTTATTTTTAAAGACAAATTCCTCTAATTTCTCATGAATGGAAGAAGCAAGTTTAGTTTTTTTTGTGGTCAAATGTGTTTTTTTTTTTTCTGCTGTAACCAGGCCTTGCATTTTGACGGGGCCGATCGGCCCCGGCCCCGTGATCGACCCCGTGAGCACTTTTCACGGGGATTTTTCATCGGCCCCGTCAAATCACTCCAGTGAGTATATTCCCATATCTTCGTGGAATAAATCTAATCCTAGTACTGTTGTCTTCTGTCTTGACGATTTGTGCTTGGGCCAAGAAAAAAAATATGTCTAGTTTCCGGTTACCCGACCGAGTCTTAAATAAATCGTGCGAGTCTAATAATTTTATCAGCAAATTCCAACGAAATCACAACGAAGACCGCGTTTTACAACAACAACAACCGTAAAGCGGCGCGCCCACTGGCCAGCATACCCTAAAGTGTGACTGGAGCTGACCGCATGGCATGGGGGCAGGTTGACGATCTTTTCAGGAAATAAAGCACCTACTTCTTCGGGAATCGAGAAATCAGCAACCTGATTACGCTTCAGTCGACTTGATCATGTTTATCAGGACAATTCTAAACATATTCTCCATCAACTTCGAAAGAAATCTACTGATTTGATGGCTTGAAATGGCGTTTGTTAAAGCAGTGTTTAGCGGACACGGCAGCTTGCAAGTGGTGTTCGTTTTCGGCGAAATCGGCGACGATACAGTCAAAGTCGCCGTCAAAGTCTGACCGACCGGTACCATTTCTCCGCTAAAAAATCCAAAAGTTCCCCGACTTGTTTTATTATGAATGCACTGAAATAAACCCCCAAGATTCAAGCAAGTAATAATTCTTCTGTTTTCGAGAAATGGCTTGTTCAAATCGTTGTACTGTTGTACAGTCAGGACTCGCGTCTCGTTTCTCAAATTGCTCGAATTAGATAGGCGCTGGTACAAACCTCCATGATGTTCAAATTAATTTCCCATTTCATTTTATGTTGTATATGTCAATTTTTTCTTCAGGCTTTTCCAAAAAATAAGTACACTCTCCCTATGGAAGGCATTTTTCACTAAAAATCCTTGAAGTTCTACAGGAAAATTTCATCATTTCTGGGCGGAAATCCTTGGAATATATTGTTTTGCATCTCAAGTTAATAAATTAAAACGATACTCGTTTTGGTGGTAAACAGCAGTCAAACACATTATTGACAATTCTTATTTCCATAATATCAGTACAATAACTGGTTTCAGCAGAACTCATTGAAATATCAAGATTTGCTGGATCCAGTAAAGATAAAAATACCAACGATATATATTTGGAGGGTATCCTCTTTATCTTTTGGGGGATAAGATCTTTTGAATATCTGAAATATGGGGGGATGTGTCCTGGGAGAATATGTTAAAGTGGGTGGGAATGTTATACAATCAAGAATATATTTGTAGACCATTGTATATGGGACAGGAGTACTGGACATCACAATAAAAAAAAAATTGGCCCTACCTACTCTATTTTTTTCTGGCCCGTAATCGGAAACGGACATATATTTTTTTTTGGCCTTATCATTCGTTATAAGATGTGATATGTTACATTCTCAGAAGCACAAAGTCATAGACCTTTCTCTGGATTGCTAGCTACCAATTGGAATCAAGGATAATAAACAACCTTGCAATTTGGATCAGTGTAATTCCAGATATACGGGCGTATATTGAAGCCCCTTGGGCTCTTGTTCCGAATATTTTATTTTAAAAAATACCTTTTTTAAAGATTTTTTTAAATATTTTGGGATACATTCAACAATCAGCTGTCATCCATTTAAGAATTTCGGCAAAGGAGGCAAGGAAATGAATTTCGCAAGTTATTTCATAGAAAAAGTGAAAAACAGAAATGTGAAAGCCCGGAAATAAGTAAATTAATGCAGAATCCATCCATGACATTTTCATATTTATACCTTCAAGAAACTTTTTTTGAGGGCATGTTTGTGGGTGACAACAACAGACTGCATTAGGGAACCTTTAGTAATAAATATGGTGACATGATGTTGTTGCTGCTGCTGTCAAAACATGTTGACATTCTGTGGTAATGGAACTTACAAAGAAATGAAAACGGGAATTTCTTGTCCCGTCGGTCTAGATTCCAGGACGACCATTCCGGCTACACATATTACAGGTCATGGTATTGTCGAGCTCGCTGTGATTGAGCCACGGGAATGTTTTGGCCCAACCTGGGCAAAACTTTTAATCTGCACTCTTTGGGGTCGGCGCTATCGCTGTCGGTCATGTAGGTACCTCAGATTCCGAATCTGGAAGATCATCGTGACTTGTCCCGAGGACCGTACCACATTCTCAGTTACGTTCATAGTCCCATTTAGTGTAGAGTTAGACAGTGAGACACTATGTATAATGCGCAGAGCATCTAGGAATCAGGTTAGCCTCGATTTGAAGTTACAGCCGGGGAATTCCCGGAGAAAATCCTGCACAGAAAACAAGTAACAACAACAACGCAGTTTTGCGCGATGAAAATGATTTTTAATGGAGTGAATATCAACCCATTGAGCATTCGTTGTTTCTTTGCGCATTTCTTATCCTTTCAAAGTAACCCGTCTTATTAAGTATTATGATTTATATTGACAAAAACGTGCTACCGGTCTCATTTCGATGATGCCTGTCTCAATGTCAAATTTAGAAACTGCCCATCTCAAAGACGTGGAGACGCATTGCTGGCTAATACTATGCTACATTGCTAGGAACCCCAAACTTGGCTCATATAATGCATGTGGTTGCAGAAGCCCATGACATTGGAAATCTTGGTGATTGAACTATTTCTTCTGGGTCACCAGGTCAAATTATGTGAAATGTCCCTAAGTGCTTGTTGCCACCATTTCTAAAGAATGATAAGATCAAGGTTAACTGAACTTCAAACAAAAGCACACCTGGTCATGGTATTGGCCAGAAATGGAGGATCTGGGCATGCAATTTTCATACTTTTCATAAAACACAGTGCACTTCCCACATCTGCCATGTTAACTGACCGGTTTGGGGTGTGTAAGTTGGAATCTGGGAGTGCCAAACACTCCTGCAAACCAGTGCCACCCCTCTGGCTAACACAATACACCTGGTCCTGGGCTATTGCTGAAATTGGCTATGGGTATTGTTTCCTTGTTGCCACCATATCAGATATGCCTCAGCTTTTATCACACATGTATGCATGGCGTTGTGAAACAGAATCATCACACCAATTCTTTGGGGAGGGAATCGTTTCTCTTTTCTTTGCATGGTTCATGTTTTTATATGCCCATGTATATTGCAATCACAATTTTTGTCCATCTGTTAACTTTTGTATTATAAAGCTGTGCGAGGTCTCTAGCTCCAGGCCATGCATTGGTACCGAACTTGGGATATACCAAAGGTACCTTATCCATGGGGCAAAGCGAAACCACGATCATTTTGAGATCAAACTGTCAAAGGTCAAGGTCTCAGCATCCCAAAACTAAACTAAATCTAGTTTGTATTCTTAGACTAGACTCGTACGAGTTCTCTTCCCTTTATAGCATTTGTCCTGTGGAGTTGTCTCCCCTGTTTGATAAAAAAAAACCCATCTACATTCAGCTAAACAGTTGAGAAATTATTACTAATTGAACTGGGAGGGGGATCTTTTTTCATAAATTTTAAATTTGTTTATTATTTACCAACAAACTTCGATATTAAGGTTTACTTCATCACTTTCTCCACATTTTCCTTCCTCCTTGAAAATGTTCTCACCTGAAAGGAATCTATTGCTGGAAAGTTAATATTTTCTCATGGTGTCTGACCATGGTTGATTCCAGCGTGGGAAACATGTCAAGGTTACCGTAGTCCAGGATCATAATTGTCTTCTTACTGTGATAACTCCAGTTCAGATTTAGAAAAACATATACCTCAAACTGGTTGCAAGTGATTGATTTTGGTTGATTTACATTAATTCGTTACATGTGTGTCTAAACATCTATCAGTCTGTCTATAAATTTCTATTGTGTGTGTGAGATCCTGCCTCAGGTTTCTATTGTGTGTGTGAGATCCTGCCTCAGGTTTCTATTGTGTGTGTGAGATCCTGCCTCAGGTTTCTATTGTGTGTGTGAGATCCTGCCTCAGGTTTCTATTGTGTGTGTGAGATCCTGCCTCAGGTTTCTATGTGTGTGTGTGAGATCCTGCCTCAGGTTTCTATTGTGTGTGTGAGATCCTGCCTCAGGTTTCTATTGTGTGTGTGAGATCCTGCCTCAGGTTTCTATTGTGTGTGTGAGATTCCTGCCTCAGGTTTCTATTGTGTGTGTGAGATCCTGCCTCGGGTTTCTATTGTGTGTGTGAGATCCTGCCTCAGGTTTCTATTGTGTGTGTGAGATCCTGCCTCAGGTTTCTATTGTGTGTGTGAGATCCTGCCTCAGGTTTCTATTGTGTGTGTGAGATCCTGCCTCAGGTTTCTATTGTGTGTGTGAGATCCTGCCTCAGGTTTTGCAGTCTCTCGTGTTTGTTAAATCTGTGAGAGCTGTTGATCACTCTATCCTGGACAGGGTTAGATCCAGATATTTTAACCAAAGTCCTTATTTGAAATAACACTGCCCATATTTGAAAAAATGCAATTTCAAATGTCTTGCAAGAAGTCAGAAAGTCCATAATTTGCCATACATATGATGAAAAATTTGTACATTGGGATTTTTTGGGTGGATTCTTGCAACAGTTAATGTCAGTTTACATTTCACTTCACTTTTTGGCTGTTTCACGTATGTATTCTGAAATAAAATCATTTGATTTTATGCAAAAATCAGTCATTTGATTTCATACCAGTGTCCTTTTTAAGGACGCTGTGGGACCCTAGATCTAAGCCTGCTGGATATTGTTTTGCCGGACCGGAGAGTAGTGGGAGAGTGATCACTCTCTCCAGTATAACTCTACATTGAATTTCAAGATTCCAGGAGAGCAATCAAAAGCTCTACTGGAGAGAAAAAATTGAGAGAGTGATGGGGAGCAAGGCTGATCACTCTCAAAACTGAGAGATACCGTTTTTGGATTGGTACAAAACTTGGGGTATACCTAATCTTACCCAGTTAGAATAATGGTGAGGTTACAAATGTTTAATTCATATTTGGAAGTTCCACATTGTGTTCCTGAACTATTTGCCCAAGTACCATGGAACTGAAGGCAGGGTCAGATGACCTCGTTTTCTTGTGATTGATTGCTGCACCAGCCTGAATGTTGTATTGGGATGTGTGAAAATGTTCTCTGTGCAGGCCGTAAGGGAGGTAACCACTGTAATTGAATGTGGTCCTGTAACTAAAATTCCTCCCCTGACGAAAGGGTGCATTCATCTTGAACATCTGATAGCTAATACTCTGTACCCTGGGAATCTGTGCATTTGTTACATACACTTTGTGGTGGGTGAACAGTTTGCTAAACCGTCATAAGATAACCGACTCCATTCGCAGCTAGGTATATTTTAGAATCATTACAAATCTCAACTTTATGTCTGCTTGAATAATGGGCCATGAGATTGGGGTGAAGCATCCTGATAGGGAAGAGAAATAAGGATAATTGGAGCTGTGAGCACCAGCTACCGGGGACCAGGTCGACACAGTGCATATAGTGTCCAGGTCTTTGCCAGAATGTGACCGGCAAACCCTTCAGCTAATCATGATATATAGCAGCAGCCCAGAAATCTGTACCTAGTATCAGTCCACCAGAATAAACCATTCCAAAATTATGAAGTTTTTCACAAATTTCAAGATGGCGGTCAAACCACATGACCTATGGAGCATTATTTTTGCATATTCATGATCACCATATCATGTCCAATGTGTGCCCATCCACAGATGGACGTCCCTTAAAACTTGGATAAAAGATGGTGTCTTCAGACGAGTGAAAAGGCGATATGGGAAGGATAACTTTTGTCATGGAGAGGGGGGGGGGAATGAAGCATGTGCCTGTGTTTTGACTTGCTGTGCTGTTCAGTAGTGTATTGTGTGAATATAGGTAGTGGATATTTAGTATTTATTTAGGGGTGAGAGTTGTCTCCTCCTTCAAACGTTCATGTCATTCTTCTTCTACAGGCAATGGAACAATTGACTTCCCAGAATTCCTCACGATGATGGCGAGGAAGATGAAAGATACAGACAGTGAGGAAGAAATTAGAGAAGCATTCCGAGTGTTTGATAAGGACGGAAATGGCTTTATTAGTGCAGCAGAATTACGGCATGTGATGACAAACTTGGGAGAAAAATTAACAGATGAAGAAGTAGACGAAATGATCCGAGAAGCAGATATAGATGGTGATGGCCAGGTCAACTATGAGGGTGAGTCCTGGATGTTTGTCGATGTTATGGGCATATGCACTAGTAGTACTGAGACCAGAAATGCTTGTTTGTGTGAGAATGATCTATACCGTCGTCGTGTTAATAGACTTAGAACACTAGCCGCTTTCAACTTGCTGATAACATGGAGTGACCCTTACTGTCAGAGTGTTTGCTTGTTTAGTTGTACCAGGTTCCCAACCTCTCCTCCCACAACATAAACCCCTTGCTTGTTTATCCTTAATTACAGAAGAGATGCTGTTTTTTGGAGTATAATGAGTTTGCTGTTTTATCATGTTTATTGTGCCATTAGAAAATGCAGTATTTCAAGTGAATGAAACCTGCGATGGTGTAGTGAAGTCTGATTGCATGCTAAGTTTGCTATCGTCTTTTGTTTTTTCGTTTATTTTCAGAGTTTGTGGCTATGATGGTGTCAAAATAGAATCCCTGTCTCCAGATCTCGTAGGCTGAATTTACGAGCGCCCCCCTTCGTGTGTAAATCATAGTGACATGTGCACAGCACAGCCCTAGACCAGAATGGCTGCCATAGCATCTGACATTTGTTGGAAGTTTTATATGGCTCCACATGCTTCGAAGGCATGGATGCTGTTAACTGACAAAATGAATATCTTGACGTCATCTGATTAAGAATTCGCCTTTCTATAAGATCTTGAAGTTGCTCCTTATTTTTCTATCTCAATTTATGTATATTTGTGTTGTAAACTCGAATTCAACCCTCTCATCGTACTGGATAACTTTTTGCTCAGCACTACCTATACACTAGCTTTCGCCATGAGGCAGCTTTTCTGTACGCTCACAATGATGATATCTGAAAATTTTGATGGCTCAGCTGTCTGTTTTAATGTTAATGAATTTTTAATGTTTCTTAATTAAACCAACTAAGAATATCTAGTCATTGTTGAAATTGATCCACTTTGTATATATGTACATTGAAAAGTAGTCATTGATTATTAGATCTTCAGTATGCAAGAGGCTGTATACAAATTGTCTTATTTTGCAGAATTCGTCACAATGATGACATCCAAGTAAGCGGAGACATTGCCTGATAGCTACTAGTCATGGTCCCTTTTACTTCTCATCTTCATTTGTCATCTCATCTGTGTATAAAGCTCAAGAATGTGATAACATTGATAAAATAATAACTGATCGTCGAAGAAAGATGCGGATTGTAACCCATTCATGATAGCTTATCAAACACTTGTCTCTATCTTTCTGGTATGAATGTACTAGTCAATGTATCCGTTAATGTGCTTTAATGGTGTCCTCATCCATGGGCAATTTTTCTGCCAAATACATTGGAATACAGCCCCTTCCTTTTTTATTATTATTAATGATTCATCAACTTTTCGCAAGATGTAAAGTATTGATCAGTGGTTCGACCACTTTTTTTCTGGATGCGAATATTTCTTTTTGTTAATAAAGTTATTTAACTTTATTTATATCAATAAACGAATTTCATGTCTTACACAATATTTTGTGTTCTATTGTAACTTGTTGGCATGAGGAGTTCAAGTGTTGACCTGTAAAGGAAGGGGAGGACCAAATATTGGAATATCTTTGACTCTTTGTGAACTTCATCTGTAACCTTGTTGTTCAGCAGCAGAGCCATGTTGTTGGCTGTTGACACAAGTGCATGGGAACGAACAGTTCTTATTGGTGGAAAATAAAGTGTCTTTTCAAACAGACTTGAATTCCAGCATTCATTTAGTTTTGCGAACTTCGTTATAGTTTGAGCAGAAGAAAGAGTTTGACATAGCTATATGGAGGAAGGTCGAATAGAGGCCAACACGATTATAGTACTTAATATTGAAGGAGATACCAGAATCACTTTGAGGTTGTTGCCCTTTTGAGCACCTGTATAGTATTTCAACAGCTTGCATTCTTAGGTTGTCACATGGAAATGTAAACAAGAAATATCTTTAAAAAAAGAACAACCTATAAATGTGCGAAATGCTTATTCTGCAAGGAACTGTCGACGTGCGTCGCTTTCAGAAATGATGGTGAGAATGAGGTTGCCCAGCGTTGGACACAAAACTTGAGCTATCGAGGTGATCTGGCAGATTTGATGTGTGGTTTATGATGTGATAAGCCTTTAATCCGGAGTTTCCATCTTACCTAATCCAGAAGCTGTGGAGCACATTTCAAGGGGGAGGTTGGGGGAGGCTGAGCTCTATACCGGCCATGTTAAATGTTGGACTGGTGCTGTCTAAGATAGGACTTAAAACATTGTGGTCCTAAAAAGTGGGGACCCCCCCTTCCCGCTCTGCAGCCCCTGCAACCGCATGCTGAATAATGACACTGGGCATTGGGAGTTTTGATAAGGAGAAATTGATTCCATGCCAATTCCATTGGTTTAAACTTGTCTGTTGACAGTCAATAACATACAATAGTGTTCATGGTTACAGAACTCTCCGTATTTAGGTTGTTACAATCATATACGAAGCGTAACATGAAGGCGGAAGAATAGGCCACAGATTCATTGGAAGAGTGTAGCCAAAACAAGGGTATAAAAAAGTACACGTGTGGGAAGATCAAGGTTGTCGAGTTGGCTGACAATTGTCACCGTCCAATCTTGGGTGTATGCCTGGCTCATGAAGAGCAGGAAGCTTTGCCAGCTGGAGAGAGCTGCTATGAGTACCACTGATGCACGTCTGAAACCCTGGTAACTAATATCTATGCTAACTGATCATGCTGTAACGGGAGTGGTTCAGGTGGTCTCCCAGAAGGGCTTCCCATCTCTAGCTGTTATCTCGGAGCACCATCACACTGTGGGAGGTAGCCATACATGAAAAAAGATTTGGATTTTGGGGTTATTTTCTAGTGGCAAACCAATCCATAAAAATCGATGATAGCAGAGGTTCTAAATGGATTTGATATTATTATGGCTACTGCTCCCATTTCTATGCAATCTACTAAATACCCAGATCCACAATGGGTTGAAGTAGATCTGGAACTTCCAAAATTTCAAGGTCATTCTAGAAGATATTGTCTCCAGGCTCTAAAATAGCATCTTCACAAGTCCAGGTAAATCTTAAATCCTCGCAGAGGGTTTGGACATTTTTACTGATTCGAATGAGTTCTTGAGTCGATGGCTCTATTATACAATCTCGTACATTTCATCCCCCACGCTTGTTTTGAATTGGCATGTCGGTATCCCCAGCCTGCGGTTTTTACCCCTCGGCCAAAATTTGGCCGAAGGGTATTGTCGTCGTCATGTATGTCCGTCCGTCTGTCCGTCACGCCTTTCTCGTTACCAAGATATCTTTAGAACGACTTACCCTAGGCACACCAAACTTGCAGTGTACATCCATATGCTCGTGACCCAGAACCCTATTGAATCTGGATCTGATTGGTTGGAAACTTTGGCGGCCATCTTTAATTTATGCGAAACCATCACGGCTTTCTCGTTGCCAAGATACCTTTAGAACGACTTACCCTAGGCACACCAAACTTGCACTGCACATCCATATGCTCATGTCCCAGAACCCTATTGAATCTGCACCCAATTGGTTGAAAACTTTGACGGCCATATTTAATTTATGCGAAACCATTAATCTTGTGTATCTCCGGTACCATTTCACTGTTCAGTGTGAAACTTGGTCTACATCATCGATGCATCAAGAAACTTCAAAGGAATGACCAAACCAGTTTCCCTGATTTGGTGGAAACCTTGGTGGCCATTTTTAATTTATGCAAAATCTTTAATGATATATATCTCTGATACCATTCAAGTATTTTATACGAAACTTGGTATATTGCATCGATGTATCAAGAGACTTGCAATGAATAATCACATCACTTCCTCTGAGTGGCGGGAAGGATGGGCGGCCATCTTTAATTTATGCGAAATCATTAATGATCTCTATCTCTGATACTGTTCAAGTGCTCGATGTAAAATTTGGTATGCATCATCGATGGATCAATAGACTTACGATAAATGACAGTTCTCGTTTTTCTGATTGGGCGGAAACCCTGGTGACCATCTTTGATTTATGCAAAATCTTTAACCCTTTCACCGATTATTTCCCCTGACAAAAGTGACCTGCTGACGATCAATTCCCTGAGAACTGTTAAAATTTGTATATGTTGTCTTTGGAATGTTAGAAAACGTGTTTGCGTCTGAGATTTGTAGAAAAACATAGGGACCCCGTCTCCACAATTTAACACTCCGGTGTTATTTGCTCCAGTTTTATAGCAAAATAAATAAAATAGCATACAAAATTAGGTTTTACTTCAAGAGAATGCGCTTTCCCCGGCTTTCTCGACTTGAAAACGTCAAAATTCAACGGAGAAATCGTCTTTTTTCGATCGCATTTGACAGTGTTTATCTCGAGTTGTACTCGGCCATTTGCAATGTTTGACCTCTCATTGGAAAACGTGGGCTTTCCCCTTTCTGTACAGGACATAACCTGGGACGGATGGCAAAAATAAAACGGAGGATACGATTGGATTGAAAATGATGTAATTCCATTTTTCCAGCCACTGTACGCGCCTCTTATCTGTTGGCGGATGGAGGTTACGTGGGCGAAATTACGCATACCGATTGGCTCGTCGTCCGAAGGCGGCAACCATCTTGGGCGAAATAGAAAGTTGGTTGTCCAACTTTGTGGATCAAGACTCGTAAAAATATGGAAATAAACTTTGCCGGTTGTTGTTGGCAGTTTTAATCGTCTGGGGAATATTCACCACGCTTTACCAGTCGCGTAACATCAAAAATACAGGAGTTAGGATGAGGTTTTCGATGATTTTTTTCATTTCTGGGGCTTGCTGCCGAGAGGCCCGTCACACGGTATGTGGAAAAAAACGCATTTTTCGCTCCGATTTTTTTCGTTCAACATCTAAATTTGCTTTATTTCTTTTGCGGAACAAACAAACAATTTCGAGAATCAAATTGATCAAGGTTTTGACTTTCCAGAAGTATACAGTGTTTGATAGGTTTCCGTTAAAACGAATGCAAAAAAATAAAAGTGCTGTACCCATCGTGATGGCCAACAGGTTTAAAGCTAACCCGGTCTACCGGGGATGGTCGTACGGGTGGCACTCTCGTTATCCCCGTACACCGGGTTTAATCGGTGAAAGGGTTAATGATGTATATCTTTGATACCATCTCCGTGTTCTATATGAAACTTGGTATACAGCATCCATGTATCAAGAGACTTGCAATGAATAATCACATCAGTTCTGAGTGGTGGGAAGGATGGGCAGCCATCTTTAATTTATGCGAAATCATTATGGTCTCTATCTCTGATAACTTTCAAATGCTCGATGTAAAATTTGGTATACATCATCGATGCATCAAGACTTGTGTATTGAATGAATACCGGTTTCTCTGATTGGACGGAAACCTTGGAGGTCCTTTCTAATCGCAAAATTTTTCATAATCTATATATTTGTCACTTGACTACTTGCACCCACCCAAAGTCTGAACAGCCCTCCTTCAAGTCGTTCGGTATAGCAGACTTGTTTCAACACAATCCTCTCGCTGCGATATTATCTGTTCGCAGAAAATTGACCGGTAAGGAAAAATGAAAGTAAGGAAATTGAAATTGTCTAGCTGTAACAAAGCAAAAATATCGTCCACCCACAATCTTTACAATGGTGATTATTATGAGAGTGAAATTTGTTTTATATTTGTCAGAAAATTAAAGGTTGAATTGCAAGGAGCTGTGCCAAGTAAATCAAACGTGATATAGAAAACATCGCACGAGAATATTTTGCGCTGTGGATTGGTGGTCAAATTTTATCCTAGAGCCTCCTTCAAATTTGTTTATCCAGCGAGTGCTGTTATATCCTCTTCAAACACCAAGCCAATTTCTTCTTAAATTTTTCGAACTAGCCTTGGAATAATTTGTTCTTCAAAAGTATACATGGCAGTGTGACTAACGTCACAGGACCTACGAAGTAGGGTAGGCATTAGGACTCCGAAGCGCACTGAACTCTTGGACTCCCACCACCACCACCATAAAATCCTGCCTATATCAAGATGGGCACAGCCCAAGTCCGAATCACCAGTGATTTTCATCAAAAGTAGGTCAGCTCAGAACTTGCTGGTAACAGTTCCCTAATGCACCTTCATGCCAAAATCGAGGTTCTAATGTCAATGGTCCTCCTTATTTTGCCAACGAAAGGATTCTGATGGACTGACCTCATTACCTCATTACCGGACAATTTGCAAATGAGAGCCTACTTCGTAGGAATATTGACATAGAAGTAGACCAGACCCGTCATTTACGAACTGAATACATTTGAATTTCAAGGTCTGTCTTGTATTTGAATGACTGACCTGTATATCGGGCCACCCCTTACCACCAGATCGGGGGGAATGACTTAACTGGAAGATGTCACCTTGCGCACAATTGCTGCTTTGAAGATGCAATTTATGACTCCGATTGTTACGGCTTGGTGGTTTTGATTTTTTCGAGACTTCGTTCCAAGTTTGAACATAGAAATTTGCACCTGCCTCGGTGTCGAGGTGAAAGGTCGCATTAAAAATCGGGTGTAATTTTTTTTTTTTTTTTTTTTTTTTTAACCGTTTAGACACATTAGGGGAATACCAGTCATATTCCAAAATTGAGAACAAGGTCCCTGTGACCCCAAAATCATAAACCTGAGGGCGAGACACTCGAAACCCTCGGTCAACCCAAAGTAATTGGGAAATATGCTGGGAATATGCAACATATTATGGCTATATTTAGTAATCGTCCAGAGTGGTCTGTTTTAGACGGCATATCGTTAATTCCGCAGATATCGGCAAAGTTGGATTCAAGCAAATATCACAAAATCAAAGATTATTGCACCCAGTAGGGGGCATAACTCTTTAAAATAAAGTCTGAGACGAATGTTTTTGTAGGCTTCCAGAATATAACCAGATAAATCGGTTTCAAAAAATTTGTACCTGTACCAAACAGTTGTTCAGATATAACTGATTACATTTTTTGTAAGCTTCTATAATACAACTAGATAAATCGGTTTCCAAAGTTTAGTAGCTGTACCAAACCGATCTGCAGATGTAACTGATTACATTCAACCATAAATCACAAGAT
>JAVTVY010046330.1:0-20407 GCA_036873755.1 Hanleya hanleyi | reverse complement strand
GTGGAACGGTTCAACAGGACATTCAAAGGTCGCATGTATAAATATTTCACCTATAAGAATACAAGGCGGTACATCGATGTTCTCCCGAAACTTGTGAGTGGTTACAATCGAGCCTATCACCGGAGTATACAGAGAGCCCCCATTACCGTGACCCAACGCAATGAAGCGGCGTCCGACGTGTCTTGTATCCCATACAATCGCAACGAACGCCGAAGAAGGTGTTCAAGGTCGGGGACCCTGTACGGATCAGTAAACTCAAAGGCAAGTTCGAGAAAAGTTACTTACAAGCCTCTAGTCTGTCATTCATAATCCACCCGTCGTCCATTAGAGAATATCCGCGTCCATAATCCAAAGACCTATTCCATTTTCCATATAACAGTATTAGCACCAAATTCAAAAAGACAATCATAGTATATATAAACATAGGCTTGTTTCCTGCAAGAGAGAAGCAGTCAACAGTTTTCAATGATGCCGGCAAGATATCATGATGTTCCAAAAATATCAAATCCGTATCGCTGATCAGTATTCTTAATCCATAATATTCGTTGTAAAGTCGTCATCTAAAGAATGAGGTATCTCAGTCACGCTTTGATTGTGACTTGCCCAACTGGAGCGAGGAGCAACATCCCTTCACTTGTGTCATCGCAGGACCGACGGGTTCCGTCAAAACACACTTCGTCAGGAAGCGCCTTCAACACGTCTACAGCATGATTACCCCACCCATTGCCCGGGTTGTGTAGTGTTACGGAGAATGGCAGGCGGCGTATGCAGCAATGCCCCACATCACGTTCGTGGAAGGCCTACCCAACCTGGCCGATTTGGAACCGGACACCTTGGTGGTTCTGGATGATCTCATGGCGGAGACGGATGCGCAGGTCACCCAACTCTTTACCAAAGGCAGCCATCATCGACGCCTCAGCATCATCTACATTGTGCAGAATCTGTTCAGCAAAAACAAAGAACATCGGAACATCAGCTTAAATACCCACTACCTGGTGGTCTTCAAAAAACCCGAGAGATACCACTCAACTGCTGCACCTGGCGAGACAGATGTACCCCGGTCGCACGCAGTTTGCGTTGGAAGCCTTTAAAGATGCGACAACCCCTCAGCACGGGTATATGCTCTTCGACCTCAAGCAAGCCACCCCCGACCACCTGCGACTACGGACCGGTATCTTTCCCGGAGAGACCCACCACGTGTACATGCAAAAATAATGTAAACACACCCACAGTGGCTCCCCCAGCTGGGGTGTGTTTGATGATGGGGATACTAAAAGAATGGTGTCTGTACGAGTATGGAAGCACGCCCCGACGCTCCGTGTATTGAAGACGGCCCCACCCGAGTTGGTCCGCGGCGCAGACCCTGACCTTGTACGCTGTCTGTGCGAGATCGGGTACAACCTGATAAAAGGCAACGTACTACTGACCCCGGCTCTGAAGACCAAGTTGGTCAAGCATAAGACAGGTCTCCAAACCCTAGTCCAGAAGCATGTTGGGACCGATATTGGACGGACTGTTAGGCCGACAATGAACCATACGAAAAAAAATGGCCCTCGTCGATTTTCGGCTCTTACAAAGCTTGCAATCGCCCTACCCTGTCCCTGCCACGGTGCAACAGCTCCAGTCCCACGATGAAGAGATGAATAGCATACTACAACGCCGACTGCCTGATCACGAGAAAATTCAACTGTACCATCATACCATGAACCTCTACAAGACTTATGGACCAATATAGGGTAATAGTAGTCCCACACCACCACCACCATCACCATCATCATCATCATCATCATCATCATCATCACCTCACCTCGAAGATGAAGTGTTGGCCAGTGTCCCTAAGGCGTTCAAGACCAAGGCCCGTTTGTTGTTGGACCGGGTGAAACAGAATCCTGATATGAACTGGACAGGGGGAACTGCTTATTCGAAACCAAGTGGTCCCGGGGTCCCAAATCACCAATCTGATCAACGATACGGTGCGCTCTCGCAAACACTCTAATTCACCGGGCTGGGAAGCCTTTGCTCAGGAGTTGAAAGACACACACGTCCCTCGAGAATTGGTGGGTAATCCTCAACCACGGAAACCGTCACCACGGCAGGAACCCTCACCCTTGAAACCTTTGACACCTTCCAAAACATCCTCACGGCAAGCAATACGGCGTGCCCGGTCTATGTTACCCCACTGGAACAGAGGCTCTCCACGAGGCTCTTCACGCTCACTTCGAACTTCGCCTCGAACTCTATCACACCGGTCCAGACGTCCTCCCAAACCTCGACAGGAACCTCATTGCCCTTGGGAGCCCCTATAGGTCACGAATAGGAGGTCACAAATACTTCACAACCCGTGAAAAACTTTCCCTTAATCAATCATGTGGACTTCGATTACAGCCCACACAACGACAAGGCACAGCTCACTCTCAGCCCCAACGTGAGTGACGTAATCAGTCCTATCCTACAGTAATGCTGGGTCTCGATCTACAGACGTTCGCTGGCCCAACTGGCGACATAGCCCACATCACGATGAATATGAAGGTGGGTATCGACAACCACATTGTCCGAGATGTCAACACACCTCTGTCTCCATTAAAAAGAAATATGGAGATCAAGTCACCCAGAGTTTGAACCACGTACTCTACCTACCCGTATGACAGATCGATATCAACACTATCACGGTGGATATAAGAGATGATACGGGACGACCGGTCGCATTCGAAAGAGGGACACTTCATTTCCGACAAGCACGTTCTCCCCACTTCGTATAATGTACTTGCCTTACCAGTGCCATACGGGCAGCTATGCAGACTATTACAAGAAACAAACGGGGGGGTGGAGGTCAGGTCTTTAGCGGTGCACGCATGCAATGATGTCACGGGCTGGGCAACATACTCAGGAGTATTGTCAAAACGTGTATGCCCCTGGTGACGCGTGGGGTAAAAGCAGACAGCAAACAAGCGGTCCGAAGTGGAGTGCAAGCTCTGGAAGATGCGTTCAGCGGTGTTCCCATCCGAGAAGCATTGAAACACCGAGCCAAAGAAGCAGGAGGCGTCTTGGTCGCCAAAGCATAGGAAAACCGAAGGGAATAAAAGACCTGTACCACCGACGACGCACACCCCAGAAGAAGAAGAGAGACATCTTCGCATAATGGCGTTCATTCACTCCGAGTCGTGTCCGTCTATCAACAGTAAATTGGATTTGTGGACTATTCCACTCACACAGACCAGTGTCGCCGAGGGTCATTGGGTAGAACATCGTCCCCAGGCTAGCCTTACGGGAACGGGGCCGCTCGAATTTACCATTGAAAACAAAGATACGGCCTACCTGGATTTAGCCAACACGTACTTTTACGTGAAAGCCAAAGTGATGAAAAGAGACGGGACGGACATCGACAACGATGCGGCCGTAGCTCCAGTGAATCTCTGGCTGCACTCGCTGTTCCAACAGGTCGATATCAGTCTGAACAATAAACTCATCAGTACGTCCACCAATACGTACCCTTACCGCTACATCGAAACGTTATTGTCGTACGGAGAAGATGCAAAAATACACTTGTCAGCCCCACTGTACTACAGGGATACGCTCGGGGATATGGATACGATCCCCAATGCAAAATACGGGGTTCACGCAACGCAAGAGGTTTACAGCCGGTAGAAGATCCGTCGATATGATGGGCCGACTGCACGCCGACCTGTTCCTGCAAGACCGCTACCTGATGAAGGGCGTATCCATCGAGATCAAGTTGATCCGTTCCCCACCTACCTTCGCCTTGATGGCAGGCGGAGATGTCCCCAATTACAAGATCATCATAGAAGAAGCAGCCCTGTTTGTCCGTACCGTGGATTTGCAACCTGGGGTGCTGGTGAGTCAAATGGAAACCTTATCGAAAAAACCATCCCTGTGCCCCATCCGACGCGTACAGACCAAGGTGTTCTCTGTGCCAACGGGTACGATGATCGCCAATAGAGAAAATTTATTTCTAGGGGATCTGCCTAAACGTCATACACTGGCGTGTGTCGCCAACACCGGCTTCAATGGGAACTGGGCTGAGAATTCTTTCCACTTTCAACATTTCAGCATCAATTTTGTGGCACTGCACGCGGCTGGTCATCAAATCCCAGCCCGTCCGTTACCACCGGACTTTGGTCATAATCAATATGTGCGGAGCTACATGAACCTGTTTACAGCCACAGGACAAAACCATCAGGACGAAGGGAATATGATCACTCGACGAGACTTTGGCCGTGGGTACACCTTGTTCGCCTTCGACCTCACTTCCACCTTGGAACACAATCATCAACTGGCCTTGCTGAAGAAAGGAAACTTACGGTTGGAACTGCGTTTCGCCGTACCTCCACCCAATACCATTAACGTGATTTGCTACGCCAAGTTTGATAACATCATCACAGTGGATTTTTAGAAACGTCCTGTGTGACTACGCCAGCTAACATGGATACAGAGCAGCTCATCACCCTACTCCAGCGGGATCCTCGGGTACCCTTTCGAGGCGTCTTTCGACGCAATGTCTTTCCAACCACCCCGCCCACCCCTGTGGCCTACATCCTGAATACAGACCCCCGTACTCGACCGGGTGAACATTGGGTGGCTGTGTACGTGGACGCCCTGGGCCAGGGAGAATACATTGATTCCTACGGACTTCCACCCCTCCATCCCGATTTAACAGACTTCATGGATGAATCTACTACAGTCTGGCAGTGGAATACTAAAACGTTACAAGGACTCTTGAGTAGTGTACGCGGACAGTACTGTGTGTTTCATCTCACTCACCGGAGTCGGGGATATTCCATGCAGACGATCGTACAGATGTTTGACGAGTACCCCAAGGCCGAGAACCGAGATGTCTTAGTGTATGACTGGGCCGCACATCATTTCAATGGACAAGCCCCGTTCTGGGCATAAGTTCTATCCATTTCAATGTACAAGCCCCGGTTCTGGGCTTCAGTTTTTTCACGTGGTTGTTCTCACGTTGTTGCTGTTATTTATTGTTGAATAAAAAACAAAATGAGATCTCACCCAAAAAAAACCTGTCTTGTGTGTTTTCTGTGTGAGCATAAACAAGCGCTCATTAATGCCCAACGCTTGAACAGACGTGGGGATTAAGAATACTGATCAGCGATACGGATTTTATATTTTTGGAACATCAAGATGTCTTGTCGGCATCATTGAAAACTGTTGACTGCTTCTCTCTGGCAGGAAACTAGCCTGTGTCTATGTATACTATGATTGTCTTTTTTGAATTTGGTGCTAATACTGTTATATGGATATGGAATAGGTCTTTGGATTATGGACGCGGATATTCTTTAATGGACGACGGCTGAATTATGAATGACGGACTAGACGCTTGTATTCTAATGTTAACCAATCTGGTCAGTCAATGAGTCGGCTGGGAAAGTAGCCAACCAGTGGTCTAGGATGGGGCCAAATGTAACCATCAATGCCCAGAAAACAAACATAGGCGTTAAGGCCCTGATATGCATATAACCTTGAAGTGCCCCGGAGCATGGTTAGTGCTTCGAATTTTCCCTTGCGACGTTGTTGTTCTGACGTTCCATAAAAACTTCATGAAAACCCAATTTTTGAGTTCGAATGTTTTATATTAGTGAACAAGTAACTTGAACAAGAATGTATATACAAGTATGTACAAGTATGTAAGGTGAACAAGTATATATGAACGTGGAATTGGTGCAAACAAGAATTAAGGTGAACACATATGTATATAGAGAATATGCGAAGTCACAACTTTACAAGAATTGAGTATATAACAGTTCACAATTAGACATATTCATCGAACAGGAGTAATGTATATAGAGTAATTCGAGTTCAGAAGTAGTAGTATTATTCACAACTTCACAAGAATGGAGTATGTAACAGTTCACAATTAGGCCCTGTTCCGGTATCACAAGACCCTCATCAGCCAGTTCTAAATAGCATCCGTTACCGTGAACGGGTGGTCAAACACATGGCTGTTATTACTGGGATAATAATACCGTAACTGGTCCGTCTCTTTGTGGCGTAAGATGTACCCAAATGTCTTATTCAATGTGAAGGCCGTAGCTTGGTTATTGAAGATGGCTTCCACGTAACTGCGTAGACGGGCGAGGTCGGTCAGTCGGAAATTATACAAGTCCAGTATGGGCCGATGACGGTGAAAACAATGGCGTATAGTATTTCAGTGGCGTCGATAAATCTCACTCACAGGCTGGTCTTCGGGCAATGCTCCATCCGGCGCAGCTGGATCATATCCTGGAAAGTCTTCTCCACGTCTCATGCTATCGGTCTTCTGACTATCAGTCGGCAGGCAGGCAGGTCCTGGTCAGGTTCATGCAAGCAGGCAGGTCCTGATCAGGTTCATGCAGACAGGCAGGTCCTGGTCAGGCAGGCAGACAGGCAGGCCGATAAATGAAGCAATGCCGGAAAAATTCTGGCCTTTATAGGCCAACATAGGAGTACCCGGATGTTCCACTGTCCCCGGATGTAAGATGAGGTCCCGGATGTAAAACCACAGTACCCGGATGTAAAACATTGAAAAACCCGGACGGTAGATGAGGTCCCGGATGTAAATCCACAGTAACCGCATGTAAAACATGAAAAAACGGATGTAAGATGAGGAATCCGATGTAAAAATCACAGTACCCGGATGTAAAACATGGGAAAATCCACTGGGAACTGGCACGGTGCCAAACCGTGAACTCAGCGAGGAATTCTTCCTTCGCGGAGCCAGGTGTTCGGCACGTGAGCTCACTCACACAGATACTTAGGTGCCAGACCAGGTGTTCACGGTTTGGCACGATGCCAGCTGGCACGGTGGCAAACCGTGACGTCAGCGAGGAATTTTTCAATCGCGGAGCCAGGTGTTCGGCACGTGATTCAACCCCGGAACTAAAACTGATTCACAATACGACGCAATCTAGAGGGAAAAATTACATGATATTATTGGTACACAATTGCCCATGTTTACATGATATTATTGGTGCAATTATTCTAGAGCCAGGTGTTCGGCACGTGAGCTCACTCACAAAGACAGGTAGGCGCCAGCTCAGGTGTTCACGATTTGGCACGACGCATAGATGTAAAAACCAAAGTACCCGGATGGAAGACGGAGTTCCAATCAGAGGACTAGTACAATACCAACTATCCAATCAGAGGACTAGTACAGTACCAACTATCTAATCTGAGGACTAGTACAATACCAATTATCCAATCAGAGAGATCGAGTCGCACTGGAAGTGACGTCACACGTGACTGCATTATCGCGCATGCGTGCGGCCGGATAACCCGCGCATGCTTGCAGCCGGGCCGGAGAAAACCCAGTGGGAAACCCGGTATGTTGAAGAGGTCCCGGGTGTTGAAGAGGACCCGGACGTAAAACCAGGGTCCCCTGATGTAAGATGAGGTCTCGGATGTAAAACCACAGTACCCGGATGTAAAACATGGAAAAAATCGAATGTAAGATGAGGTCCCGGATGTTGAAGGTCAGTACAAATCATCCACGCATAGTATGTTGGTTAGACTCCAGGGTCCAAAGTCAGTACAAATCATCCAAACATAGTATGGTGGATCGACCCCGGAAAAAAATCCAGATGATTCTCACGAAAACCCGCGTATTTGAAATGTCGTAACTACTTCTTTTGTCCGCAGAAGCTTCTCCCCAAGACCGCATCACCGCCAGACCGCATCACCGCGGAGGAATACAGGCCCCAAAGGTCACGTGACCGGAAGTGCCGGAACTATAGTGAACTTGACCTCTGTGATACGGAAGTGATGCATCATGGGATAGAGTGCACTCACATGTCAACGGTCAATTTGAATTTGAATCCCGGTAACATACTACTTGCGCACAATATATCTCTTGTTCAAGGCCTGTTCATACGGCTTGATTTGTAAATTTATCTCTGTACAACACTTTCTATGCACCGAACCTGAAGAGTTAGTTGTCAGGAATCGGTATTTTCGAAAAGTACGTCGAGCACACATATTTTTTATCAGGATTTCAATTCAAGACATTGAAAACCGGGAAATTTCATCATATTCCCAATGCTGAATCGTCGATGAGGCGATCGGTGTCCCTGATTATGAAATAATCAGAGGACGCACGTTTGAAACAAGAGCGGAATACATTTCCTCGTACAGCACGCTGCGCTATATCATTCCGATTATTACTCGTGTCGTTCATGTGACAAAATAAGCGAAACTTGGTACCTACCACTGCTCATAAATTCGTATAGCTGGTGGAGATCGTTGACCTTACAGGTTGAGCTCGTTTGAATAAAGACCGTGTTGATGTCACATTCGCTATCTTCCGGTGAGTTGACGCATGCGCGTCCGTCCAACTTCGAAAAATTCAAATTGATTCGAGGAGAAAACAGAACAGGTGCGAGAGAAAAGACGCCAGAAAGGAGTATCTTGAGATGATCGTGGTTGTAAGCATAACGTAATCTTTCCAAAGTATTTAAGGTAAGCGGTATTACATTTGGTTGATCGATTTGTCTGCCGAGCAAGAATGTGCGCTACATTTTTTGGTCGAACGTGTCCTGCTAAATGATAAGGCGCTAGGTCTATCCTCCTTTAGCGGGAAGAGAACTACTAGGTCTCCTTTAGCGGGGAGAGAGCTACTAGGTCTAGTGTTGATAGTTTCCTGTCGAAAAGTTGATTACGTCACGCCTAGACTACATTTTTTATAGACTTGATATAATCGCCGGAGTCGGTAAATACTTTATGATTTTATAATTTGTGGTAAGTATATGCATTAAAAAATCCTGAATAAGTCATCTAATATTCAGTAGTCTGATATTCGGCATATGCCGGCATCTCAATGAAATGTATACACTGTTTCCAGTAACACAATGACATCAAGAACGCGCTGGCGTTTGCTGGCTGGCCGTTTGGACGAACAAACTGGGCGACTTTTGGAATAGGGTACGGATATTCACTGCAGAAGATATGTAAATACACACAAACATAATCCCATTTAATTCTGGCCTAAATATAATGGCAGGGCAATACTATCACGATGAAGAACCACGATCGCTACAGTTCGGAAAATTGGTGCTGATAATTATCAGTTGTTCACTGTTCAAAATCATATCGATGTTGAGACAATGCAGGTTTCATTATGCACGACCGTATCACTGAGGCAGTGCACATATATCATAGAGAGGTCACGGAAGTGTAGTGCATACGTCAACCAACCTCCCCACAGCGCATGCTCCATTTCGCAGGCTCCAATAACATCCCTGCCTCCAATAGCGGAAGTTGACCTTTACTACGTTGCTATGACGTATAGGGGAAACCAACCAACGCACGGTTCAGTTTGAATCCGACCAAACGACTCCTTTAGTGTTGCACATGAGCGAACTACTTTTCATATGCT
Source organism: Hanleya hanleyi (assembly GCA_036873755.1). Taxonomy (NCBI): domain Eukaryota; kingdom Metazoa; phylum Mollusca; class Polyplacophora; order Lepidopleurida; family Hanleyidae; genus Hanleya; species Hanleya hanleyi. Next base: position 11,025 of record JAVTVY010046330.1, on the reverse strand, counting down.
CTGTCCAGATAAACAGGGAAAATTATCTCCAGATAATTCTTTTTAACGCTAAGTCAACGGAAGTATTATGCAGACTTGAAAAGTAATCAAAATGTTCGTTAAACATCTATTTTACTATATATGATGTCACTTCCGGCGATGTGCGCGAAGGCCCCGAATCCGGTCCAAAAATCTGACTGGTGGCTGGGGTGTTATTAGACCCCCAGCGAGGTGGTTGCATGTCAACCTGTAACCATCTGGGTCATCTATACGCGGTAAGACTGACCCGGGGATCGTGTGTATCCATTCTCCGCCTACTCTCGGCAACTGCAAAAAGGGCGTTTCCAGAAATCAAAAACACGTGACTTCGTCAGCCAGTCAGCTAAAGTCTACCACCTCGCTGGGGGTTTAATAATACCCCAGCCATCAGTCAGATTTTTGGACCGAATTCGGGGCCTTCGCGCACAACGCCGGAAGTGAGATCATATTTAGTAAACTAGATGTTTGCCGAACATTTCGATTACTTTTCAAGTCTGCATAATACTTCTGTTGACCTAGCGTTAAGAAGAATTGTCTGGAGATTATTTTCCCTGTTTACCTGGACAGAGCATATGAAAAGTAGTTCGCTCATGTGCAATACCGAAGGAGTTGTTCGGCCGGATTGAAACTGAACCGTGCGTACGTAGGTTTTCCCCTATACGTCATAGCAACGTAGTAAAGGTCAACTTCCGCTATTGGAGGCAGGGATGATAACTGAGCCTGCGAAATGGAGCATGCGCTGTGGGGAGGATGAGTCTACCGACGTAACCCCAACGTAATCCGCCATTTTCCAGTCATGTGATGTCCTGCTTGTTCAAAATTACAGATCTACCACACCTCTTGGATGATACGAAAGTTATTCATACCTATATATTTTGTAAGCCCAGGCAATATCTGTTTCCGAACTGGTATGAAAAACCTGTTATTTATCAGATTTCTCGAGTCTGTTCTCCGCCGGATGAAGGCCGAACAGAATCCGGTAAAGTACCGGATATCGCTCCGCGATAATGGAGACACACGATTCGCACGCCATCTTATGGATGGCGAAGTGTAAGCAAATGGTTCACACGTCAAAATTGACAGGCAGCTGGCATAGTAGGACTACGGGTTGACGAATGTCAATGTATTCACTGAAGCCAGAGCAAGGACAGATAAGAGACACCAGCTGTTCAAATTCTGGATGTCAATAATATTAATTATATCAAACCAGGCATCTTATATTCATTATAAGGTCCCTGATCAAACCTATGGGTCATATATTGAGAGACACACTGCTGACGGCAATCCAGTTACACGCGCGTTATCCATTGAAAACCACCAACCCGGGTCTTTTTCAGTATAGCTACCAAAATAACCAAGTGACCAACGCATACGAAAGCGTTGTAATTCACAGTTTCACTGGAGATCCGTCTATCCACACTAAAAGATTAAAAAAATATTAAGGGAAGACTTTGCGTTCACACGTAGCGTCGATGGCGTCGTTGGCATTATATTCGTAAATAACGACAATTCATTTAATCAAGAGTTCGGTGAGTGTTTCCGTCCATTAACATATTTACTCATAATATAACTGGCAGGTTGCCTATTTGCTCACAAGTTCAGTGGGGTGGAATATCTCTGTAACTGAAGCTTAATATACTCCATGCTGAAATATAAGAGGATTACACGAACCTGAGTTGAATATATCGTCTAAGGCATTCATCGCAAACACGTTACATTTCCCCTCCAAAGTAGTGTCCTCTACAGAGCTGTGGTACTCCTGTAGGAATGCACTGGGATCAAAGAGTTTGTGGTAGTCTTCTCCCCATTTATACGTCGACATCATGAACTGAATCAATCTCGGTAAACTCAGATATAATATCACGGAATATTATATTTGAATTCAGCCGTATATATATCCCATGCGAATCTGAAACTACTATTGTTAGCCAATCAGATGGCTAGCTTGTTGAAATCACGCCCACAGTAATTACACACGGTAGCACGTGGCCTAATATATAAACATTATGGGAAAACAGTATCCAAATGTGGCATCATTTCCAGACAGTGTCCGTGAAGATCAAAGAGTTTACTCCCGCCGAAAATCTGGCTGTGTTAGGGGGTAGAAAATATCAAAAGATTGTGCCGCGCGAAGATGTTGATCTCCGTGAAGTAAACGTCAATCTTTGTCAGAGAGAAAAGTCAGAAATTGTCGTGATTGGCTTATTATGGGATCTCGCAGAATATCGGCGAACATTTCGCACGAAGTTTACATAGCGCCACGTCTAGATGGTATTCCCCTGATTTACCATCTTGGTTTACCTAGATTGAAACTGAATCAGTCAGAGGCGAAACTATCAGTTTGATCTGGTATGCTAACATGTCACTGAATGTGTTAGGCAAGTAGTAGGTAATGCGCATTTCGAGCCAACTTTTTGCTGCACGCATGCGCGAGAAGGGCCGCAGGAAGTGCGCAGGTCACGTGGTTTGGTGCACAGGTCTGTGTGCGCAGGTCAAGGTCACTATAGTTCCGGCCCTTCCGGTCACGTGACATCCGCGGCATGTATTCTTCCGCGGCGATGCGGTCGCTCCTTCCGGTTCCGGCGGTGATGCGGTCGCGGAGAGAAGCTTCCGCGGACAGAATGTAAACCCGAGACTTCAAAAACGCGGATGGTCACCTGATCCGCCTATGACGTCACATTCGGGTCAAAAGGTCAAAAGTCACATCCAGGTCAAAAGGTCAAAGGGTACTTCCGGTCACGTGACGGTCCAACAATAAGGCTGAGATCCCAGTGACTCTTAAATGCGAATCTCCCGAAACATGGTCCCCGACAATATTGCCATCTATTTCCCCATGTTAAATGGCCAGTGGGAAACACTCAGTGTCTCCATACAGATTTCCCCAGAACTGTAATGGTACGAAAAAAATACCTGAAACCCTGGGAAGGAAGACTTATAGTAATAAACATAATCTATAGGTGTTGTACCATGTTAGCATCCGTGCGACCCAGGGTCGAGCGTTTATTGTCCAGTATATCTTCGCAAAAAAATAAACAAACAAAATGGCGGCTCCACTTGCTGTGAGGATGCCCTTTCGACATCACGGCATCAAGTGGATGTATGTAAATTGAGGATTTGTCCCGAAAATATAAAAAGCGGAACACCGACTTTACCCCTACAATAGGGGGGAAACTCCTATCAACCAGGTCCAAAAGGGCTAATATCGGTCTCCGGTTTATCGGGGCCTGCCGACAGAGGTAGAGTGGGAAAATGGGTGTATGTAAATTGAGGATTTGTGGCGAAAATATAAAAAGCGGAACATGGACTTTACCCCTAAAATAGAGGAAAACTCCTATCAACCATGTCCAAAAGGGCTAATATCGGTCTCCGGCTTATCGTGGTCTGCCTATCAAGTCATGGGTGGGTGCATGTAAAATTAGCATTTTGTCCCGAAAATATAAAAAGCGGAACACGGATTTTACCCCTAAAATAGGGCCTGATTCGCACATTTGCATCTATACAGGAAAATGCCTGTATGAGGTATAAGGGTGATCATTTTATTGTGGATTTTACTACGGGCTGTGGGGTCTTGTTTTCTTCGTCTCACCACGTAAAACACGATGGGAAGGGTCTCGGAGCTAAGCGGTGAAATTTGTCGAAAAGTTCACGGAGATCTGGATAAGCCCATAGGTCTACTGGCTCAGTGGATAGGTCCATACTAGGCAATTCACACATGTTTATTGCGATATGAGTTGTGGGATCTTGTTTTTCACGTCTCACCCCGTAGACCACGATAGCTGGGGTTCCGAAGCTAAGCGGCGTAATTTTTTGAAAAAGTCACTGTGCGCATGCGTAGTGGGTAAATAGCGCTGGGTGGACGTTTCGAGGTCTAGGTGAGCCCCTAGCTCGTGGAGGAGCATCCGACTGGACGTATGTATCGTCCGTTTTCAATATTCTGCGCATGTGCAGTCCGCCCGTAGTATAGAAAGCAGGCATTTTGTGGGTGCGTGGTGGGGGGGGGTGTTTGGGGTACAGATGGACCACTATTGATTCAAATGGGTCGTGGGAGGTGTCAAAGTGAAGCTTTTGTTGGGTAGAGTCAGAATGGCGTGTTTTGTATTGCAAGACGCGTCAATCTGCGCATGCGCAGTTGGGTTTAGTAAGTAAAGTTGTCATTTTGGGGATGCGTGGGGTATGTTTGGGGTAGAGATGGACCACTATTGGTCCAAATGGGTCGTGGGAGGTGTCAAAGTGAAGCATTTGTTGGGTAGATTCAGAATGGCGTGTCTTCTACTGCAAGTCGCGTCAATCTGCGCATGCGCAGTTGGGTGTTGTAAGCAAAGTGGTCAATTTGGGGGTGCGTGGGGGTGTGTTTGGGGTAAAGATGGACCACTATTGGTCCGAATGTGTCGTGGGACATGTCATTTTGTAGCTCTCGATGTGTAGATCCCGATTTGAGGGATGTCCACAGCATCTGTGACGACATCGGTGACGTCATCAGTACGAGTAGTAGCGAAAGTACATGTACATGTACTTTGTGCATGTCCATGTACATATACTCTGCGCATATCCATGTATTGTACTATGTGCCTGTACATGTAATCTGTCCATGTACATATACTCTGCCAATGTACATGTTCCTTGTCCATGTACATGTACTCTGTGCATGTCCATGTACATGCCCATGTATCCTGTGCATATCCATGTACATGTACTATGTGCCTTTACATGTACTATGGGCCTGTACATGTAATCTCTCAATGTACATGTTCCTTGTCCATATAAATGTACTCTGTGCATGTACATGTACTCTGTGCATATCCATGTCTACATATCCCGTTCATGTTCATGTATATACACTCTGTCCATGTCGCTATATATCTGAAATATTGCGGAATGTGACGTTAAACCTTCTCTCACTCGCCATGTACATGAACTCAGTCCATGCACAAGTTTCTTGTGCATGTAGCCTGTCCATATACATGTACCCTGTACATGTACACGTAATCTGCTCATATCCATGTACATGTACATTGCGCATGCCCATCAACATGTACACTGTCCATGTGCAAGTTCTCTACAGATGTCAATGTACATGTACTCTGTGCATGTCCATGTACATGTACTGTGCGCCCATGTCCACGTACATGTATCTTGCGCATTTTCATATTCATGTACTCTGTGTGTGTCCATGTACATTTGCTCTGCGCATGTTCATGCGCATATACATGTCACGTGACATCCGCGGCATGTATTCTTCCGCGGTGATGCGGTCGCTCCTTCCGGTTCCGGCGGTGATGCGGTCGCGGAGAGAAGCTTCCGCGGACAGAATGTAAACCCGAGACTTCAAAAACGCGGATGGTCACCTGATCCGCCTATGACGTCACATTCGGGTCAAAAGGTCAAAAGTCACATCCAGGTCAAAAGGTCAAAGGGTACTTCCGGTCACGTGACGGTCCAACAATAAGGCTGAGATCCCAGTGACTCTTAAATGCGAATCTCCCGAAACATGGTCCCCGACAATATTGCCATCTATTTCCCCATGTTAAATGGCCAGTGGGAAACACTCAGTGTCTCCATACAGATTTCCCCAGAACTGTAATGGTACGAAAAAAATACCTGAAACCCTGGGAAGGAAGACTTATAGTAATAAACATAATCTATAGGTGTTGTACCATGTTAGCATCCGTGCGACCCAGGGTCGAGCGTTTATTGTCCAGTATATCTTCGCAAAAAAATAAACAAACAAAATGGCGGCTCCACTTGCTGTGAGGATGCCCTTTCGACATCACGGCATCAAGTGGATGTATGTAAATTGAGGATTTGTCCCGAAAATATAAAAAGCGGAACACCGACTTTACCCCTACAATAGGGGGGAAACTCCTATCAACCAGGTCCAAAAGGGCTAATATCGGTCTCCGGTTTATCGGGGCCTGCCGACAGAGGTAGAGTGGGAAAATGGGCGTATGTAAATTGAGGATTTGTGGCGAAAATATAAAAAGCGGAACATGGACTTTACCCCTAAAATAGAGGAAAACTCCTATCAACCATGTCCAAAAGGGCTAATATCGGTCTCCGGCTTATCGTGGTCTGCCTATCTAGTCATGGGTGGGTGCATGTAAAATTAGCATTTTGTCCCGAAAATATAAAAAGCGGAACACGGATTTTACCCCTAAAATAGGGCCTGATTCGCACATTTGCATCTATACAGGAAAATGCCTGTATGAGGTATAAGGGTGATCATTTTATTGTGGATTTTACTACGGGCTGTGGGGTCTTGTTTTCTTCGTCTCACCACGTAAAACACGATGGGAAGGGTCTCGGAGCTAAGCGGTGAAATTTGTCGAAAAGTTCACGGAGATCTGGATAAGCCCATAGGTCTACTGGCTCAGTGGATAGGTCCATACTAGGCAATTCACACATGTTTATTGCGATATGAGTTGTGGGATCTTGTTTTTCACGTCTCACCCCGTAGACCACGATAGCTGGGGTTCCGAAGCTAAGCGGCGTAATTTTTTGAAAAAGTCACTGTGCGCATGCGTAGTGGGTAAATAGCGCTGGGTGGACGTTTCGAGGTCTAGGTGAGCCCCTAGCTCGTGGAGGAGCATCCGACTGGACGTATGTATCGTCCGTTTTCAATATTCTGCGCATGTGCAGTCCGCCCGTAGTATAGAAAGCAGGCATTTTGTGGGTGCGTGGTGGGGGGGGGTGTTTGGGGTACAGATGGACCACTATTGATTCAAATGGGTCGTGGGAGGTGTCAAAGTGAAGCTTTTGTTGGGTAGAGTCAGAATGGCGTGTTTTGTATTGCAAGACGCGTCAATCTGCGCATGCGCAGTTGGGTTTAGTAAGTAAAGTTGTCATTTTGGGGATGCGTGGGGTATGTTTGGGGTAGAGATGGACCACTATTGGTCCAAATGGGTCGTGGGAGGTGTCAAAGTGAAGCATTTGTTGGGTAGATTCAGAATGGCGTGTCTTCTACTGCAAGTCGCGTCAATCTGCGCATGCGCAGTTGGGTGTTGTAAGCAAAGTGGTCAATTTGGGGGTGCGTGGGGGTGTGTTTGGGGTAAAGATGGACCACTATTGGTCCGAATGTGTCGTGGGACATGTCATTTTGTAGCTCTCGATGTGTAGATCCCGATTTGAGGGATGTCCACAGCATCTGTGACGACATCGGTGACGTCATCAGTACGAGTAGTAGCGAAAGTACATGTACATGTACTTTGTGCATGTCCATGTACATATACTCTGCGCATATCCATGTATTGTACTATGTGCCTGTACATGTAATCTGTCCATGTACATATACTCTGCCAATGTACATGTTCCTTGTCCATGTACATGTACTCTGTGCATGTCCATGTACATGCCCATGTATTCTGTGCATATCCATGTACATGTACTATGTGCCTTTACATGTACTATGGGCCTGTACATGTAATCTCTCAATGTACATGTTCCTTGTCCATATAAATGTACTCTGTGCATGTACATGTACTCTGTGCATATCCATGTCTACATATCCCGTTCATGTTCATGTATATACACTCTGTCCATGTCGCTATATATCTGAAATATTGCGGAATGTGACGTTAAACCTTCTCTCACTCGCCATGTACATGAACTCAGTCCATGCACAAGTTTCTTGTGCATGTAGCCTGTCCATATACATGTACCCTGTACATGTACACGTAATCTGCTCATATCCATGTACATGTACATTGCGCATGTCCATCAACATGTACACTGTCCATGTGCAAGTTCTCTACAGATGTCAATGTACATGTACTCTGTGCATGTCCATGTACATGTACTGTGCGCCCATGTCCACGTACATGTATCTTGCGCATTTTCATATTCATGTACTCTGTGTGTGTCCATGTACATTTGCTCTGCGCATGTTCATGCGCATATACATGTTCCTTGTCCATGTAAATGTACCCTGTGCATGTATATGTAATTTGAGCAAGTCCATGTACAAAACTTCTGCGTATGCTCATGTACATGTACTCTGCACAAGTCCATGTACATGTACTCTGTGCATGTCCATGTACATGTACTCTGTGCATGTCCATGTATTCTGTGCATATCCATGTACATGTACTATGTACCTGGTCATGTACTATTTTTCTACACATGTCAATGCACATGTACTCTGTGCATGTCCATGTACACGTACTGTGCGCCCATCTCCACGTACATATACCTTGCGCATTTTCATATTCATGTAATCTGTGTGTGTCCATGTACATTTACTCTGCGCATGTTCATGCGCGTACCCTGTGCATGTACATGTAATTTGAGCAAATTCATGTACAAAACTTCTGCGTATTCTCATGTACATGTACTCTGCACAAGTCCATGTACATGTACTCTGCGCATGTCCATGTATTCTGTGCATATCCATGTACATGTACTATGCGCCTGAACATGTACTATGTGCCTGTACATGTAATCTGCCCACGTACATATACTCTGTCAATGTACATGTTCCTTGTCCATGTACATGTACTCTGTGCATGTCCATGTATTCTGTGCATATCCATGTACATGTACTATGTGCCTGAACATTTACTATGTGCCTTTACATGTAATCTGTCCATGTACATATACTCTGTCAATCTACATGCTCCTTGTCCACGTACATGTACTCTGTGTATGTCCATGTACATGTATTCGGCGCATTTCCATGTATTCTGTGCATATCCATGTACATGTACTATGTGCCTGAACATTTACTATGTGCCTTTACATGTAATCTGTCCATGTACATATACTCTATCAATGTACATGTTCCATGTCCATGCAAATGTACTCCGTGCATGTCCATGTACATGCACTCTGTCCATGTCGCTATATTGCTGAAATATTGAGGAATGCGACGTTAAACCTTAATTCTATCTCTTCATGTACATGCACTTTGTCCATGTACATGTTTCTTGTCTATGTATACATACTCTGTTCATGTCCATGTACATACACTCTGTCCATGTCGCTATATAGCTGAAATATTGAGGAATGCGACGTTAAACCTTAATTCTATCGCTTCACGTACATGCACTTTGTCCATGTACATGTTTCTTGTCCATGTTCATGTAGCCTGTCCATGTACAAGTACCCTGTACAACACGAATCTGTGCATATCCATGTACGTGTACATTGCGCATGTCCATCAACATGTTCATGTCGCTATATATCTGAAATATTGCGGAATGCGACGTTAAACCTTCTTTTCCTCGCCATGTACATGCACTTAATCCATGTAGAAGTTTCTTGTGCATGTAGGCTGTCCATATACATGCACCATGTACATGTACACGTAATCTGCGTATATCCATGTACATGTACATTGCGCATGTCCATCAACATGTACCCTGTCCATGTGCAAGTTCTCTACGCATGTCAATGTACATGTACTCTGTGCATGTCCATGTACATGTACTGTGCGCCCATGTCCGCGTACATGTATCTTGCGCATTTTCATATTCATGTACTCTGTGTGTGCCCATGTACATGCACTCTGAGCATGTTCATGCGCATATACATGTTCCTTGTCCATGTAAATGTACCCTGTGCATGTATATGTAATTTGAGCAAGTCCATGTACAAAACTTCTGCTATGCTCATGTACATGTACTCTGCACAAGTCCATGTACATGAACTCTGTGCATGTCCATGTACATGTACTCTGCGCACGTCCATGTATTCTGTGCATATCCATGTACATGTACTATGTACCTGGTCATGTGCTATTTGCCTGTACATATTATCTGTCCATGTAGATGTACTTTGTCAATGTACATGTTCCATGTCCATGCAAATGTACTCTGTGCATGTTCATGTACTTTGTTCATGTCCATGTATACATACTCTGTTCATGTCCATGTACATACACTTTGTCCATGTCGCTATATAGCTGAAATATTGAGGAATGCGACTTTACACCCTAATTCTATCTCTTCATGTACATGCACTCTGTCCATGTACATGTTTCTTGTCCATGTCCATGTAGCCTGTCCATGTACATGTACCCTGTACAACACGAAGCTGTGCATATCCATGTACATGTACATTGCGCATGTCCATCAACATGTACCGTGTCCATGTGCATGTTTCCTACACTTGTCAATGTTCATGTACTCTGAGCATGTACATGTACTGTGCGCCTATCTCCACGTACATGTACCTTGCGCATGTTCATATTCATGTTCTCTTTGTATGCACATGTATTGTGCGTCCATGTCACGTACATGTACCTTGCGCATGTTCATATTCATGTTCTCTTTGTGTGTACATGTATTGTGCGTCCATGTCACGTACATGTACCTTGCGCATGTTCGTGCCCATGTAAACTGTGCATGTACAGGTAATTTATCCATATACATGTGCCTTGTCCATGTGCATGTACCCTGTCCATGTACATGTACTTTAAGCAAGTCCATGTACAAAAATTCTGCATATGCTCATGTACATGTATTCTGCTCAAGTACATGTACATGTACTCTGCGCAAATCCATGTATTCTGTGCATATCCTTGTACATGCACTCCCCTTATATGTGTTGTAATGTACTATGTGCCTGAACATGTACTCTGTGCCTATACATGTAATCTGTCCATGTACATATACTCTGTCAATGTACATGTTCCTTGTCCATGTACATGTACTCTGTGCATGTCAATGTATTCTGTGCATATCCATGCACATGTACTATGTGCCTGAACATGTGCTATGTGCCTGTACATGTAATCTGTCCACTTACATATACTCTGTCAATGTACATGTTCCTTGTCCATGTAGATGTACACTGTGCATGTCCATGTACATGTATCCATGTACATGTACTATGTGCCTGAACATGTACTATGGGCCTGTACATGTAATCTGTCAATGTACATGTTCCTTATCCATATAGATATACTCTGTGCATGTGCATGTACTCTATGCATATCCATGTATACATACTCCGTTCATGTTCATGTATATACACTCTGTCCATGTCGCTATATATCTGAAATATTGCGGAATG
>JAVTVY010046329.1:0-20062 GCA_036873755.1 Hanleya hanleyi | reverse complement strand
ACTGGTGAAAAATCTACATGAATATGGATTTTTGAGTTTCTATTTTATTCCATTTTAGTGTACCATAACTAAAATATTCCATTTTTGGTACAAACAACAAACAACCTCGCAGCACAAAATTTTCGATGTATTTCTGTATCAATCACTTTGAATAAGTTTCTTTCAGTTTCAATCACGAAACTGTTTTTTTTAGTTTTCTTTTGAACAGTCTACTTAAAAAAAAAAAAAATTCTTTCATGAAAGTTTAATGTAATAATGATTAATCATTTTGTCAAATGTCATTCTTTGTTCTTCAATAGAATTTCTCTTATTTCCACTATCAATGTTGAACATTTGTGGGAAATGAATAAACATACACTGGTACAATTGCTGTTTCGGACCATTTTGCATGGCAGGACGGTAAATTTAACCCATGAGCATATTAGTCCATTATCTTTGATGTTCAGTTAGACAGTGAAATAATATCGGTTGGTAAGCTTACACTATCATCTAGCGTAATCAACCTTTCAGAATAATTGCAGTATATCTGACAGTATTTGGTCTTCAACCCATCAGATTGTTATTTCTCACGGAGGAGACCGTCACTGTATTGTTTGGGAAGTGTCTTTATAACTCGTTGTGATTTACATTTCCAAATAAAGTTGTTGCGATGGACATCTCAGGTATTTTAATAGTGTTTTGACTTATAAGACTATGCTGTTTGTGGAAATATAGTGAATTCAGAGACCATTCAAAATTACGTAACCCTGCCTGAATCGACTGCTTGTGTCAATGGGCGCAGTCGCTATATATAATTCAAGGAGGTACTCTCTAAAAACAATCGCTGTAAACAAAATTGCACATCCACAATAATTGTGTTCCAGTGCCGTGGTACACAAATTTTGAAGAAAACCTACACATCTTGTGTACCAGTACACACTTTTTTGTGGATGTGCAATTGTTTTTACAGAGTATCATACATGATGGTGTAACCCTCCATTATTGTAAATGTTTGTGGAGTGGAAGGGGAGAGGGGCGCATTGTCTGGATACCTGACTACTAAGGTTTTTGCGGGTTCCTTAAAGTATACTTTCCTGAAAACACTGCATGGTACACTTGATGAAGTAGCCACTTATTCTCATCTTAGTGGGAAAGGGGGGGGGGGGGGGTATCTGTGGCGGTGTTACATAATTGTGAATGGTTTATAATTCTGCTCGCTTTCTTCCATCATATGTCTGGGCTTGCTCGTCCATAGCCTTCAGTTCGTCTGTACCGCCGATTTTGTCTACGTTGGAAATTGAATCTGTTCTGAGTTGACCTTCCGTGAAAAAGGATCGCAATAGACACCAGAAATTACCTTTAGGTTGAAGATGCTGATCTTGAAGACACTGCTCTCGATTAAAACAACCAGGAAACTTCTTTGATGATGCTCAGGCCTCCATGCGGACTTCTGAGCATTTGTTTTCTGCCAACAGCGACAACAGCAGCTCCGCAATGTTGTTGTTGTTGTTGTTGGTACAGGAAGCAATTTGCTCACGCATGCGTGTTGAAAATACGCTTTGCATGCTGGGATATGAATTACGTCATAAATACCAAACTGCGGCTTTCGGAGTGAAAACATATATTGGTCCAAATGTTTGCCACGCCATGATGGACCGAATGAAATTGGTACATCGTTTGTCCACACCCACACGCTCCTACATTGGCGGTGAAAAAACCGTTTGTCAATATATGATGTACCATATGTTTACCAATGTCGGACCATGATGGTTACAGCTTGGGGAAAACGCGTGTGTAGTTACTTCTTAGTTTGCCATGTAACTCGTTCATAATATGGTAATTTGATTAACAAGTCTGTGTGAATGACGGATGTATATTGTGAATATTTCACCTTGATTTTGGTTAATTAATATGTGAACCCATTAATAGTACTTATTAGTTTGCCATATAACTCGTTTATAATATAGATTGACAAAACGGAGTATATGACGTATGTATTTTATGACTTAACTAGTATTATTTTGTTTGCACGAGTAACTTGCAATTCGAAGTTTTCTTTGTGTCTTGCTCTTATTTCATCGCATTATTTGCCACTTGTACATTTTAGATGTATTTTTGTATATTCCATGTTAACTTCTTTTTCGGTGTAAGCTATTTATTAAATACTTTTGTGATGTATATGGTTGATGAAACAAAGGCTTTTAGCGGAAAGAAGGAAGGTATATATTGCGGAGTTATCTCAACGCTGAGAGCGTGTTAACGATATTTTTAATTGCGGGCAGTGCTTGTAACCAGACGATAGTCGTTCAGCTGACATGCGCTGTTCGGAGTTTGGCAGTATGGTTGTTCGATGCCGGATGGTAGTTACTTCTATTATGTTCCTGAATACGTTCCTGTTTACAATTTGAAGAGGGAAACGTTGAGTTATGTATCTGTAACTACAGCCACCTTGACAAACTGCTCTGTGATTCGCTGTATGGAGAGAGAGAACGGACGACCTCTGGTGTATATTCCATACTGGAGTGGAATACTTAGTTTCAGCGGACAAAATACCCACGCGTGACCGGGGAAGATGCAGCTTTATCTCATTATTATAATTTATAAAGTGATAAACTCTCATAAATATAATAATGATTTATTGTATTCGTCTACGATGTGTTAAAATCCACATTCGACGACACACCGCAAGCGTCTTGACCAATGATGATTTCGATTTCAACATGGACGGGACAATAACAATCATTATTATACAGCTGTGTCATTTGATCCAGTCAAATCATTTCAATCGCACCACGTGTGCGTGCAGTACCCAAAGTCATATTGGATCCCAAAATGCCGTATTGGATTCATATTGTACGCTTTCTAATGGAGGTAACACTTTTGTTATGACGCCAAAGTGAAGCTAGAGAAGTTGAACATCTATTTTCTCGCTCGATCGTCTTTGGAGGAAACTTTAATATCATCATAAATCTAATTCCAAATTAAAATTACCTAGTCGGTCAGATTTGTCTCAAATGAAGTTCACAAAGTAGAGGCTGATAATAGAATTACAGATTTTATTTCATTCTAGGAATTTACGGGTTCTAAATGAATTTGTTGTTATAGTTGCATATATTACTGTTATGTTGTTTTATCCAACTATCGATTCCAACATGAATAGAAAATCAGTGACAAATAATTTAGTTTAATCTTCCGATAACCTGTATAATGAATAGATCATTATGCAGTGCTTAGTACAGTATGGAATGGTATTGTATTCGTCCATGTTGTGATGAAAACCCATATTGGTCGAGACGCCGAAGGGTATTCATCACAACATGGACGAGTACAATACCTTTCCATACTGTATCATGCACTGTATAAAAACCTAATAGTATTGAATTCAACATTGTATAATTATTTTTTATACGGGAAATCTGAGAAGTTAAAACATGCAGTGACACTCGGCAGCTTATTCACAAATCAGAGTTGTCTTCCCATGGGACTAATAGAGATTAAAAATACCAGTCTTACCTTATATCGTGCAAAACATGTTCCTCAAACTGTCCAATGCAGATTTCAACAGCAGCCAATACAATTTAATGCCTTTCATTGAATTATTCCTACGAAGTAGGCTCTCATTTGCAAATTGTCCGGTAATGAGTGAGTGAGTGAGTCAGTCAGTCAGTCCATCCGAATCCTTTCGTCGGCAAAATAAGGAGAACCGTTGACATTAGAACCTTGATTTTTGGCATGAAGGTGCATTAGGAGACTGTTACCAGCAAGTTCTGAGCTGACATACTTTTGATGGAAATTTCTGGTCATTTTTGATGAAAACCACTGGTGATTCTGACTTGGGCTGTGCCCATCTTATTATAGGCAGGATTTCAACTTGGGGTGTGGGGGATTTCCAGGAGTTTAGTTTAATAGGGTCGGAGTCCTGATGCCTACCCTACTTTGTAGGTCCTGTGACGTTAGTCACACTGCCATGTATATATTGCATGTATATTATATAAAATGATATACATGAACGGGGGAGGACAGAGTAATATTCTCGTAAACGCGGGAACACAGGTAATTTCAGCTCCACACGCCAACACGCAAACCTACATGTAGGTTCGTGTAACACTTGACTTTTCAACATTCCATTTGCAAAATTGAACGTAGAATGATGCACGCTTAAAACTAAAGTGTTGAAACTTACTCGTAAAGTGTTGAAATAACCCTTTAAGTGTGTCCACAGGGACAACACTTAAAGAGCAGTCCCTGTGGACACACTTAAAGGGTTATTTCCACACTTTACGAGTAGGATTCAACACTTTAGTTTTAAGCGTGTGGAAGCTCTACATCGCTCCCATATTCGAGCTTTCCATCTCGTAAAGTTGTAAGCAGAAAGATAGAAAGCTCTACATCGCTCCCGTATTCGAGCTTTCCATCTCGGAAAACTGAAAGTAGAAAGATGGAAAGCTCTACATCGCTCCCGTATTCGAGCTTTCCATCTCGGAAAACTGAAAGTAGAAATATGGAAAGCTCTACATCCCTCCCGTATTCGAGCTTTCCATCTCGGAAAACTGAAAGTAGAAATATGGAAAGCTCTACATCGCTCCCGTATTCGACCTTTCCATCTCGGAAAACTGAAAGTAGAAATATGGAAAGCTCTACATCGCTCCCGTATTCGAGCTTTCCATTTCGGAAAACTGAAAGTAGAAATATGGAAAGCTCTACATCCCTCCCGTATTCGAGCTTTCCATCTCGGAAAACTGAAAGTAGAAATATGGAAAGCTCTACATCGTTCCCGTATTCGACCTTTCCATTGCGCAAAATGGAAAGTGAAAAGATGGTAAGATCAACAACACTCCCGTATTCCAGCTTTCCAAAATGAATACGTGACATTTTGGAATACAATAATTGTCAAAATTAGGGCACAGGGCACGATTTTGAGGACAGAAAATAATTGCATGTTTCTTGTAACTCAATTCCAGTTAAAGATATATGAAAAACACAAATTAAAAACAAATGAGAGCATTTCAACCACTTTCAATGGACGTGCTCGTTAAATTAGTGTGCCTGTAGTAAAAATTGCGTTACTCGGAGCATGTGCCTTGTGCAGAATATATGCGATTCAATGCTGAAATGCCTCTTTGAGATGTCAGCTTGCAACGTGTGACGAATCTGTGTGATTCAATGTTGAGATGTCACTTTGGGATGCATCTAAATTTGCATTTGCAGTGAAAATTGCGTTACTGGGAACATTTGCCTTTTTCCTATCTTCAAATCGTGGTCCCATTGCTCCATCTTGCTCCATAAATTTAACAGATTTATTTTATGATATTTTAAGACAAAGTATCAACCGACCACATCACCCTTCATCGCGTCTGCGAATGTGTGTCAATAATTCAATGGTATGTCGTAAGATGTAAATGTTGAACGATGGGAGAAACCTGATTAAGTTTAACAAGTATATCGTTATCGTTTTCCTATATGTCATCAATTAATTTGGAAATCTTTCTACTTTTCTTTTTGCAAGATTTAAAGCTGAATTATCAAGTGTTACACGGACTCATGTACTCGCCTTCGCCGAACGTGACACGTTTTCTCTTCAGAATACGGTTTGGCGATATCTATATCTCTTAATATACCGCATCCCATATTCCAAGTGTCAACAGAAGCCTGCATGACCTTAAATCAAATTCAACTTGGGTTGGATATTCGAAGGAGACGTTTGAAAAGCAATCCAAAGACCGCTTGCTGTATCCGGAGTTCAAATATTGTTGTTCGGGTCCTATCTTCATAGGTTATAATATAATGTGCGTTTCCGGTTTGAATGATTTAACCTATTCAGTAGGGCAAAAAAAAATGACGGACCGTTAGTATTCAGCTCGTGAAGATGTATAACTTACACGTTTTACAACAGTGTGGATATGTAACTGTGTTTTAAGAGAGGGATGCAAGTGTGATTCCTTACAGGCGTCATCTATATGTAGTTTTGTTGAACGGGAAAATGCTCGTCGGTATATTGTTATTGTCGTTGTTGTTGTTTTTGTGAATCCAGGCCTCCGCCTTAGTTGTAAAATGTTTTACTTTTATAGTGTGAAAATTGAGTTAGTTTCGTTTTCATCTGATTTGTATTGTTGGCTTAATTCTACATGTTTATATATGTTAGTATTTTATGTTTTGGGATCATTCTCTTCAGATTTTAGAAAGAACCTCTCTGTGTATTAATGCAAAATTATAGATAAGATCTTGTATTTGTATGTAACCATGCCTTTTCAAATGAGCAATTCTTAGAAAGAAATATAGATTGTATATCGTTATTCTTATTCACTGTGCTAGATGGATGGCAGTACAATTGTAATTTCTAATAAATACGACGTCTAATTTAATAAACATTGATTTAGTGCCAAACGGCAGTTTGTTTCTCAATCCGGATGTCCCGGTATCCTTTCATATAACCGTTTCACTCCCCGGCTATCACCACCCCCTCTTTAGCATGGGTAGCTCTGTGAAGTAGTGGATTTGTGCGCTAGAAATACAAATATTGAGGAAATAATTTGTGGACGACGACTGGCTATCCAATGTAAGACCTGATGCCCATGTCCGTATTACTATAACCCAAATTCGCTCAATCTTTATATTCTCACATGCTATTTATTCGGAGTTAACATGCTCGTTCGTATGCTTCTGGTTCACAGCTTCTCTCTTGCAGGAAATTAGCCTATGTTTATATAAACTATGGTTGTCTCTTTGAATTTGGTGCTAATACTGTTATATGGAATATGGAAAAAGTATTTGGATTATGGACGCGGATATTCTTTAATGGACGACGGCTGAATTATAAATGACGGACCAGACGCTTGTAATCAGGCCTACATATAGAGTCAATCTACCCACAGAACTGGTTCCCGGTATACGAGGATGTTTATGCAATTTCATATGACAGCAATTTAGATAACCACATCAGTCCCTTGTGTTTTCACAACGGAATTCACACCTTCGCAATCCCAGTTGTCTCGAGACTGAAAGTGCATTATTTAAACGTAGGCACATTATTTCTCAGTGCATACAATCCACAAACAATATATCTTTCTTGAAAATTTCTCGTTTTCATGAGATCAAAGCATCAAAGGAATGAAGCATCTAGCATGAACTTGGTTCATAACATTTATGAATTAACATATATATTTATTAATTCTATCCAGTAGATGGGAAAGAGTAAAGGGAGTTTATTGCGGTAGCAAGTTCCGTTTGCCAAAACGCTGCATTGTGAAGTTCCCTTCATGTGCTACGAATTTCAGCGAATGAGTTCGATAGGTTTTCAAGCGGACACATCGTTTAATCTGAAACTTTAGCTCCGTTATAATAAATTAAAGACAGTCGATATGTCCAATATCCGAATCAAGGCTGCTGATTTTGCACATAACGCCATTTTCTCGGTAATTAGCCCAAACGCTGTTTCGGGATTATATTTGTATTCCAACGATCTTTCAGTTTGCCACCAGTTGTATTCAGAGTAATCGAACAAATATAAATTTATATATATCGAGCAATAAGTTTTCTGCTCTACCAGCGATAGTTTTAGAGGTAGAAATAGAGAAGCTGTAGTTTCTGTCTCTTCGAATATATTTAAGTTCTCGTAACAACAGCATAACGGCTTTGAAACAGCTTGACATCAAAGTCCACCGCAATAATATAAAAGCTGAAGTGTGGTGAGACGTGAGCTATAACAATATTTACGGATTTCCTTCTTGTGACTTGTTCATCAGTGACTTCTATGTAATATCCTCTCTTAACCTGTCCAGCAACAACATTCCACATATGTTATGGAAAACCTGTCGCCATGATTTCACCTCGAAAATGTTAGATTTGAGCTATAACGGAATGGAGACGTTCATATTGTCTAACCAGATGTCCAACTGGAAGCATCATATACTGTCACTCCGTGGAAACAAATTGACCGCCCTACATGCAGGATTTTTCTGTATTGTTACCTTTATGTCTTAGCTAAACTTACAGGATAACAAACTGATACAATTACAATAAATTTGCGTCTTATCCAGGTGGACCATTCGACTCCAACGCCGCATTGTCCGGAAACCAACTCCTGTGCTCTTCTCTTGTAAGATGAGTTCTCCTGACAGTTTCATCGTTGAGAATACCGAGTGCATTAGCAACAGCATACAGCTTGTATGATGCATTCCTCCCATCCTCGACTCTTGCGATAGAGTGGTTTGACGCTGGAGAATGTGGTGTCACACAAGACTTGAATACGTACTTGCATTTCACTAATGTTTTCCCCATTTGGACCGTTCCTCCTATCTAACGGTACATCTTATGCCATCAGTTAAATTGATATGGCTATTACGTCATTCCTCTTTAATATTTGCATTTAATACCGCTCAAGCCAGTTCCAGGGGTTATGTGGTCATGTCATGCAATATGTTCACATGAACAGCTAAAATAAGTGTGGCTGAGATATAAATCAACGTAGGGATCATTTTTGTTTCATGTGATATTTTCCGATATGCACTCAGAATATTGGACTGTGTGGTCATTAAACTTCTTGTCAGTACGCCGACATATTTTCCCACCACCTTGTTATTTTGCGTTTCGTGGTTATCTGTATTGTGAGGTTCTGCTGTTGGACGTTTCGTCCCCAGCGCTTGCCCTCTGTACAAAACCGTTTGAGTGTTGTTTGTGACTGTGGTTAACATGGTGGAGAATGAAGCGCGTGGTCGGCGTCAGACCTCACAGACTTGTGTTTTGAATAAGAAATTGTATTCTACTAATATCTTCCATTTTTGGGCCGTTTTTGTCGGGTTTACCAAGGGTAAACCCTACATTAGTATCACTCTTCAGTTTTTCTTTTTTCTTCTGCACATGTGTAGTTTTGATCTCCTGCCCGGAGACTGTTCTCATTTGATGCCCCTTACAGCATTCATGCCCCTAACAGCATTCATATACACATTTGCAATGCACGGTAGCTTGTGCATTGAATGTGATAATTGGGACATTATCGCAGTAAATTTTATCTTTCCAATTTCTATTGAATTTGCCTTTCCAATTTATTTTATCCGGTATCATATTTGGTACGGCGGCAAGGGTAGTCATTCGGCACGGAATCCATGGAAGTTTTGTTGTAAGATCACAGAGCCAAGGTGGTGTTCACTTTAGATAGGGAATTGTCCTCAACACGTTTTTGATACACACAGCTGGTGGGGCTAATTTTTGTCTGAAAAGCGCCAAATTGACTATTTCTTTTAGTCTACATACTTGGTGATAATAATTACGGAAGCGTATTAGTCCCAGTGTGAAAAAAAAATTCCCGAGATTTATCTCCTAATTAGGACATAATATCTCCTAATTAGGACATATTATCTCCTAATTAGGACTTATTATCTCCTAATTAGGAGATAATTATCTCCTAATTAGGACATATTATCTCCTAATTAGGACTTATTATCTCCTAATTAGGAGATAATTATCTCCTAATTAGGAGATAATTATCTCCTAATTAGGACATATTATCTCCTAATTAGGATCGGTTGTTGCCCCATTTATCAGCTATATCGTGAGTAGTATGCAAAGCACCGTAGCCCCGGCTCAACTTGACCGTTGACCAAACCACTTTTAGTTGAGAGGGGTGCAATTACAAGCGTCTAGTCCGTCATTCGTAATCCAGCCGTCGTCCATTAGAGAATATCCGCGTCCATAATCCAAAGACCTATTCCATATTCCAATAACAGTATTAGCACCAAATTCAAAAAGACAATCATTGTATACATAAACATAGGCTTGTTTCCTGCAAGAGAGAAGCGGTCAACAGTTTTCAATGATGCCGGCAAGACATCATGATGTTCCAAAAATATCAAATTCGTATCGCTGATCAGTATTCTTAATCCATAATATTCATTGTAAAGTCGTCATCTAAAGAATGATGTATCTCAGTCACGCTTTGATTGTGACTGTTCATATGAGTACCATGAGGATCTTGAAGTGCATGGGTTCATACGGCCCCTAGACCCGGGTTAAGCGGTATTAGACACAAGTTACGAAACGTAGCGCCATAGATCTTGCACGCTACGTTCGTATTTTTCTATCAGCATGCGATAGGTTGTTATGCAAAGAATGGTTTACCCCAATGGAACGGTCAAGGTCGCTATAGTTCTGGCAAAGGCCACTTCCGTCTGAGGATGTATTCCTCCGGGGTGATACGGTCATGTCCGACGGTGATGCGGTCATGTCCGTGGAGAAGCCTCCGCGCACAGAAAGTAGTCCCTTGTCAACGAGATTTTAATACGCTGGTGGTCGATTCCCTTGCGTCATAATACCATGATACCGTTGAGAAAACAACAAGGATGACAGGTCAATCATTTTTTTTCCCCCTCCAGTACATCATACCCATCCTGGGTGAGCCGCGTTGGGTATGTTTATACTTCAAGTAGGCTCTTGTCCAATCAGAAGCCTTCCTTCAATCTTCTTTCAGTGTGACCTAAGCATTGCCGGCAGACCAGGATACCGTTCAGTCAGCATGTCCTGAAACAGCTGTTTGCGCATTCTGATTGCATTTTCCAGAGCCTCGGTGGGTGGTAACCCCATATACTCTTCCAAGTGACGCTTGGTCTTCATGATGGACCTGTGCGTGGGGTCGCCATTCAGCTCGTGGATGGGGCAGTCGGGATCTCGAAGCCCGCGCATTCACTCACTCACTCGCTCACTCACCCACTAGCGTTAGAGCGTCACTGCGTTTAGGGCATCACTGCCTTAAGACGAGCGTTGGGCATGCCTCACTCCCGGAGCTCCGGAGCCTGAGCTTGGAGCTCTCGGAGCTCGGAAGTGACGTCATCGTACGCATGCGCACACACACCTTTGGTGCACCTTGTATCCTATAGCCCATAGATAATTATCTCCTAATTAGGAGATAATTATCTCCTAATTAGGAGATAATTTTCTCCTAATTAGGAGATATTAAGTCCTAATTAGGAGATAATATGTCCTAATTAGGAGATAATATGTCCTAATTAGGAGATAATTATCTCCTAATTAGGAGATATTAAGTCCTAATTAGGAGATAATATGTCCTAATTGGGAGATAATTATCACCTAATTAGGAGATAATTATCTCCTAATTAGGAGATATTATGTCCTAATTAGGAGATAAATCTCGGAATTTTTTTTTCACACTGGCACTAATACGCTTCCGTAAATAATCTAATAGTGTAAAGAATCGATCAGATAAAGAATAAATCGAGGCCCACAAATAAACACGACGAAACTTACAGTGGTTCAGACCTGCCGCATTGGCTTATTTAGCATTTTTCGATGCATTTGCAGTCGACATTTTCTCTTGTTGCAAATTAATGACACCTTCAACCAAAATCATATTTAGACTGACTATTTCAGAATTATTTGTTGTTTAAAATAGCTAAAATTGGTTTTGGTTAAAGGTGTCCTATTTTTGTAACAACATAAAATCTGCACCGAATTCAGCTTTAATAGTGCATAAAAATAAGAAAATAAGCCAATGTACCAACTTTGGTGCGCCATAAATCTGTTTTCGTGCATCTGCAGCCCTTCATTATTTCGTGTCTTATAATTCAGCATGTAGGCAGAACAAAATGATCCATTTCATATCCTTTTGATAAAAGTGAAAGTTTGGCCCTACAAACCGAACAGCTTGAGGACGATTTTCCCCCTTAAATGGTCACAAATATGGGACTAATAAACCCTTCTGATGCAAGTAAATCCGACATCAGTACTTTAAGTACTTTGATTTATATCTAACGGTACATTATATTCCAACAGATGTATTGGTAGGGATATAACATTGCTCTTGAATATTTGTATCTAATACCGTTCAAGGCGGTGCTGGGGATCGTGCAGGCATGTCATTCATGATGCCTACATGAACATCTACAATCAATCAATCAGTTTATTCCTCATGCCGTGCCAGGCATAAGAGGTTATATAATGAATTGCAAATACATATGTACATAACGTGGAGGAGAAACACATCATCACGGGGATCATTCTTGGTTCTCGTAATGTTTTTAGATATGGACACAGAATATTGGTCTGGGAGGTGATATGAGTTCCTGTCAGTACGTCAGTAGTATACAAAGCGTGAATTGACGGAATTGCTCCACACTGCGCATGCGTGTGACGTCATTAACCTGGGAAAAAGGGTATGTGCGCATGCGTGATGTGGAGCAACGTGGAGCAGAGGTCAGTGAGTGCAAGATGTGGGAGGTGGGAAAAGATGGCCGCCAAGATGTGGGAGGTGGGAAAAGATGGCCGCCATGTGGGAGGTGGGAAAAGATGGCCGCCATGTGGGAGGTGGGGAAAGATGGCCGCCATGTGGGAGGTGGGAAAAGATGGCCGCCGTGGGTGGTGGGTGGAACGAAAAAAAAAGTTCCGGCAAAAAAAAAAAAAAATGTATTCATCCGCGGTGATGCGGTTTGGCCGTGGTTTTGGCGGTGATTCGGTCTCGGAAAAAAGCTTCCGCGGAGAAAAAGTAGTCCCTAGATAAAATGGTCCGATTGGGTCGAGTGAGATATCAAAGTGAAGCTTAGGTGAAGGGGCATCTAATGGGCTGGGTGTGGGGTTGACATATCGGCCTTCTGCGCATGCGCGGCGGCCGAAGGGTATGAAAATAGCCTTTTGGAGCTAGGGGAGCCCCTAGTGGACCGATGGGGTCGAGTGAGGTATCAAAGTGAAGCATTCATGAAGGGGCATCTGATGGGCTGGGTGTGGGGTTGAAATATCGGCATTCTGCGCATGCGCGGTGGCCCAAGGGTATGGAAATAGCGGTTTTGGAGCTAGGGGAGTCCCTAATGGGCCAATGGAGTCGTAGGAGGTATCAAAGTGAAGGTGAGGAAAAGGGCTATCTGATGGACTGGGCGTGGGGTTGAAATATCGGCATTCTACCATTGTATACAGGTGCCTTATACCATTGTATACAGGTGCCTTATACCATTGTATACAGGTGCCTTATACCATTGTATACAGCAGAAATTGTCTTTGTAACGTCTTATTGTGACATCATGGCATTATTGTTGTTTTGTGACACTGTGGAACTGTAAAAATTCCATGAATGGAAAAGAATGATAAAACCCATTAGTGCATAATATTGCTGAAATAATGCCAACAGAAAACTCAGAGTCAATTTAAATATTTATTTGTATTGAGCAAATTACAAGAATTTCGAAGAGAAAAGAGTCGAAATAATGTCTGTCTGTCCTGGAAATCAGCTGATCAGCAATAAATCGACATCTCCGTGACCTTCAAGGAGATTTTGACATTAGGTTTTACCCGCTTTTATCACAAATCATTATAAAGAAATTGTCACACCCGGTGAACTCCTGAACCCCACATCCTACCCTGCTAGTCTGGTGATAATAAAATTTAAAGATCACATGTCCAACACATACTCACATAATGAAAGCAAGAATCGAACTTGCGCACCCCTCGAGATGAAGGATACCGTCCATGTTTCATTTTTTGAGGTGTACTGAAATGCTCTCTCTAATTTATGCCCGGTATCTATTTTCACATCTAGGTTGAAGATTTATATCGACACTGCTACACACTTTTCGACATGTGTTTTCACTTTCGATGAAAGCACAAAACAGTCTAAAAAATTCACCTACGCTAATATTTTCTGGTGTTTTGTAGAATATAGATTCGCGTTCATTTCTATTTCGTCAAGAAAAAAATGTTTTGTAGAATATAGATTCGCGTTCATTTCTATTTCGTCAAGAAAAAATTTTCATCTCGAAAATTGGCAGATTGAAATGTTCTCTCTCTCTCTCTCTCTCTCTCTCTCTCTCTCTCTCATTTTATGACATGCAAGTATAGTACTAAAGTGTAGCTTACCTGATAAAAGAAGTTTAGTCCAGATGTATACCTATATCCCATACTCCCGGACGTTTGATGCATATCTGGGGGGCTGTTTTTTTCCTAGGTGGGATATAACACACCATGCATTTGTATGCTAATCGAAATTCACAGATATTTCCACCTTTACGCACTAAACTATGAAGCTAATGATTTTGGTCAGCGGCACATAGATGTTCCCTGGTTTGGTGTCCACATCCCAGCGGTTTTCTGTTTTCTTGGCTTGTCACGCATTTTTTTCGAAATTCACAGATATTTCCATCGACATATCAGCTGAGCTAACGGCCTCAATTGCCTGTTAGCTCTCTTGTTGCTCACGGTGAGCAAACGTTTCAAGAAATTGATTTCAGTTCCCGCATAACGTCTCCTTCAAGTCCATTTTGAAGAGTCGAGCGTATGAATCGAGTCAAAATAACATGCAATTCATTTGCCTGTCCGGTAAAACTGGTGAGTTGTTGGTTTGCGTTCAGTTTCAAGAAATTGATTTCAGTTCCCGCATAACGTCTCCTTCAAGTCCATTTTGAAGAGTCGAGCGTATGAATCGAGTCAAAATAACATGCAATTCATTTGCCTGTCCGGTAAAACTGGTGAGTTGTTGGTTTGCGTTCGCCGCACACACACACACTGAGGATTTGGCCTCGCGAGACGAAATTAGTTTAACAAAAGTTTCAAGAAATTGATTTCAGTTCCCGCATAACGTCTTCTTCAAGTCCATTTTGAAGAGTCGAGCGTATGAATCGAGTCAAAATAACATGCAATTCATTTGCCTGTCCGGTAAAACTGGTGAGTTGTTGGCTTGCGTTCGCCGCACACACACTGAGGATTTGGCCTCGCGAGACGAAAATAGTTTAATATTTTTTTCTCCCGCCTCGCGGTTCAGCCAATGAACTATTAGAAAAGCATATGTGTTTGCATATTAATAAAACCACGGGCGCCTAAAAAATGAACACATTTCATTACACTGTAGCGAATTGTTGCCATTGCACGTGTCAGTCAGTACGTTTTCATATCCACCTCAAATTGACACGGAGAATTTCATTGCCAGTAAAATTGTAAGTTCATTGCGGAAAGAATTGATATTGCATAAATTCCTGCGGGGAATAGGAAGTACACATATATAAAGAATATTGTCTTCACGTAAAAGTTTGTACATTTCAAAAAAAAATTTTTCAAAACAAAACAAAAAAATGTGAAGTAAAACCCGTCCTTCGGATGGGAAATCTTCATACGTCAAGTCAACAAAATTTTATTTTTCAGGTAGTGGGTCGAGTGAGGTATCATATTGAAGCTGACGTGAAATGCTTCACAATGATACCTCACTCGACCCGATTGGACCATTAGGGACGCCTCTAACCTCAAAAAAAGATTATTTTGAAGATAATTATCAACATCCGGTGAATGAAGATTTTTTATTTTAGAGGTAGTGGGTCGAGTGAGGTATCAAATTGAAGCTGACGTGAAATGCTTCACAATGATACCTCACTCGACCCGATTGCACCACTAGGGGCTGCCCTAACTCCAATAAAGGCTATTTTGAATTTTCTGCGCATGCGCGAAGTCCAAAGGCTATGAAAATAGCCTTTTTGGGGGTTAGAGGCGTCCCTAATGGGCCAATCGGGTCGAGTGAGGTATTAAATTGAAGGTGACGTGAAGGAGCATCTGATAGACTGGGTGTGGGCTTGAATTAGGGTAATTCTGCGCATGCGCGAAGATGATATCAAAAATATGAATCTTCAAAAATAGCCTTTTTGGGGTTAGAGGCGTCCCTAATGGACCAATCGGGTCGAGTGAGGTATCAAATTGAAGGTGACGTGAAGGAGCATCTGATGGACTGGTGTGGGTTGAACTAACAGCATTCTGCGCATGCGCAATCTTCAAAATATCCTTTTTTGGGTTAGAGGCGCCCCTAGTGGTCCAATGGAGACGAGTGAGGTATCAATGTGAAGCAAATCGAGTGAGGTCTTATTTTGAAGCTCTCGTGGAGGAGCACTTGACTACACTAATGGTTCGTCCGTGTTCAATAGTCTGCGCATGCGCAGTCTGGCCGTAGTAGCGAAAGGGGACATTTTGGGTGCTATGTAGGGGTGTGTTTGGGTTAGAGATGAGCTAATCACGGTTCGAATGGGTCGTGTGAGGTGTCAAAGTGAAGCTTGTGTGGGGTAGAGTCAGAATGGTGTGTTTTTGAATGCAAGTCGCGTCAATCTGCGCATGCGCAGTTGGTTGTATTAAGTAAAGTGGTCATTTTCGGGCAGTACATGAAGGTATTTGAGATCGACATGGGCTATTCACGGTTCGAATGCGTCCTGGAAGGTGTCATCTTGTAGTTCTCGGGGTGTACATTCCGATTTTGAGGGATGTTCGCGTCATCGGTGACGTCATCGGTACGAGTAGTAGCGAAAGTGGACATTTTCGGGTAGTACATGAAGGTATTTGGGGTCGAGATGGGCTATTCACGGTTCGAATGCGTCCTGGAAGGTGTCATCTTGTAGTTCTCGGCGTGTACATTCCGATTTGAGGGATGTCCGCGTCATCTGTGACGTCATTGATGACGTCATCGGTACGAGTAGTAGCGAAAGTGGACATTTTGTGGGTGCGTGAGGGTGAGTTTGGTGTAGAGATGCACCATCCTTAGTCCGAATGCGTCGTGTGAGGTGTCATTTTGTAGCTCTCGGGGTGTACATTCCGAATTGAGGCATGTCCCAAGCATCTGTGACGTCATCGATGACGTCATCAGTAGGAGTATTAGCGAAAGTGAGCCTTTTGGGGCAGTGCAGGAAGGTATTTGGTGTAGAGATGGACCAACCGCGTTGCGAATGCGTCGTGTGGGGTGTCATGTTGTAGCTCTCGGAGTATACACCCTGATTTCAGGGATATTTATAGCATCTGTGACGTCATTGGTGACGTCATTAGTACAAGTTGTAGCGAAAGTGGGCATTTTTAGCAGTGAAGGATGTTATTTGGTGTAGAGATGGACCATCCGCTGTCCAAATGGACCGTGTGAGGTGTCATCTTGTAGCAACGCCCACCAACACCATTCTTAATGCTTCAACGCCCTGGTGAAATAGCTCAGAAGCTCTGATATTCCATGGAATTGTCACTAATTCTTCGAAATGCAGTGATGCCCGTCAACGCCCGTCGTTACACCTTAACACTCTAACATAACGCCATGATATAGACCGGAGAGAGAACAACAACAGCAACAACAACAAGGATGACACATGAGAGAACAACAACAACAAGAAGTTTTTTTCATATAGTTTATTTTCCCCAATGTTACATCATACCCACGCTGGGGAGCCGCGTTGGGTATATTTACAATTCAAGAAGATTCTTATCCAATCAGAGGCCACCATTTGCATGTTTCATATTCGTTCCTGTCCGTTAGATGTATTCTTGTCCAATCAGAAGTCTCATTTTCAGAAAGTGCCATCTGAACCGTTTATTCTAATCATCGTCGGGCAGGCCAGGATACCGTTGAGGCAACATATCCTCAGATAGTTGTTTGCGCATTCTGAGTATCTATCAGTGCGTGGGTGAATACTTTCATCCGATGGAGGTGGTGGTCAGTTTAACCACGAAGAACGCAACATTGGTCATTATCTCCACTATCCACTTGGTGTTACAATTCAAGAAGACTTGTCCAATCAGAGGCCACCATTTGCATCTGTCATATTCGTTCCTGTCCGTTAGATGTATTCTTGTCCAATCAGAACTCTTCATTTCAGAAAGTTCCCTCTTCGGCCATGTTCGCTTTGAACCGTTTATTCTAATCATCATCGGGCAGCCCAGGATACCGTTGAGGCAACATATCCTCAGATAGTTGCTTGTGCATTCTGAGTATCTATCAGTGCCTGGGTGAATACATTCAGCCGATGGGTTGGTTGGTCAGCTTGGTCACGAAGAACGTAACATTGGTTACCCTCTCCACTTTCCACTTGGTGTTGGGGCGTTGTTGTTGGGTCCATTCCAAGGGATCCACGTTGGCCAGGTTCTCCAGCATCGTCTCTAGCGACGCCCGGTTAATGATGGTAAACGGTTGGTCAAATACCCGGATGTTACTGCTCGGGTAAAAGTATCGGACTTGATCTGTCTCCTTATGCTGCAGCACATAACCAAACGCCAGATTTAATTTGAAGGACGTTGCTTGGTCATTGAAGATGGCTTCCACGTAGCTACCTAGACGGGCGAGGTCGGTCAGTCGAAAATTGTAGATATCTTGAATAGGGCGATGACGGTAGAAACAGTGCCGTATCATGGTCCAATGGCGCCGATAGATGTCCCTCACTGGATGGGCGCCCTGTAAGAGATCGCTAGGAACATTTATGGGCTCGTCCAGAAAATGTTCGATGTTATCAGGCGTATGACTCGAAACCGTAACGGTGGGGTCCGGCTGGATATCCAGGCCCTCCTGGACCGTGGGTATAGGCAGGCTCTTCGTCATCGTATCACCAGTGGCGTTCGTCTCTCCGGGGTCATCTTCACTGGGGCTGACCTTCCGCGGCTCCTCTTTAGTGGAAAGTTGTCGCCCAAACCGTAGAGACGGGGCATGCATCAAACGTTGGTGCTGTCTAAACCGACTGGGTCGTTTGAAGAGTCGACCACAATCATTACATAGTACCGTTGCACCCGCGTGAAGTACCCTCTCATGACGCAGTAAAGGATCCTCCCGATTGAATGACCGTGCGCAGGTTGTACAAGTATACCGAGCATCGTTGTGGGTGGAGGCCTCGTGGCGTCGTAAATTATTTAGACGAGTAAACAGCTTCTGGCAAGTTGTGCAAGTGAACATCTTGGTGGTTGACAGAGTGTCTGATGAAACGTCCAGGCCGCTTCCCTTTTATAGCACGCTAGCTGGTGATCTATTTTTAGCACACTCAGTTCAACTATCTCCAAGTCGAGGGCCGAGCCGTGACATCTTCGGTAACATCCGTGTATCTTCGGTCACCTCCGTACCGTCAACGATCAACATGTAGACATATAGAGGATGTACGGCATGTTATGGTATTCATCAGTGCATGAGTGACGCATTCAGCCGATGAGAGTGGTCGGTCAGCTTGGTAACGAAAAACGTAACATTGGTCACACTCTCCACTATCCACTTGGTGTTGGGGCGTAGTTGTTGGGCCCATTCCAAGGGATCCACGGTGTCCAGTTTCTCCAGCATCGTCTCTAGCGACACTCGGTTAATGATGGTAAACGGTTGGTCAAATACCCGGATGTTACTGTTCGGGTAAAAATATCGGACTTGGCCTGTCTCTTTATGCTGCAGCACATAACCAAACACCAGATTCAATTTGAAGGCCGTAGTTTGATCTTTGAAGATGGCTTCTACGTAGCTACGTAGACGGGCGAGGTCGGTCAGTCGGAAATTGTAGATATCTTGAATAGGGCGATGACGGTAGAAACAGTGCCGGATCATGGGCCAATGGCGCCGATAAATGTCACTCACTGGATGGTCTTCGTGTAACAGATCGCTGGGAACATTTATGGCTTCGTCCACGAAGTGTACTTTACCTTCCACGTCGTACAAAATCTGGCCCAAGGTCTTGTCGTCGGAATTTGACTGTTGAATTAGGGCGACATCATCATCATCGGCCCTCATGCGATGGGTGGGAGCTCCCTCTGTCTCGATACTGGTGCCTATGGGCTTCTCTACCAGCAAACGTGGCTGCGGAACAGGGTGTCGTGTGCGTTGGTGTCGCAGCAACTGACTGGTCAGTTTGAAAAGCCCACCACATTCTTCGCATGGACGCTTGGGTACTTCATGGCGTGCACGTGTGTGGCGCTGTAAATGATCCGGGCGCTGAAACGACAGTGTACATATCGTACAGTTATACCGGGCGGTTCCTTCGTGCTTGGTAGCCTCATGGCGGCGCAAGTCATGCAGACGAGTGAATGATTTCGAGCACGTAGTACAAGTGAACATCTTGGTGATTGACAGAGTGTCTGATGAAACGGCCAGACCGCTTCCCTTTTATAGCACGCTAGCTGATATCATGTTCGGGCACTTCCGTGTCTCTTGTCAAAATACTCGCTTCTGATTGGACGAGAGCTCTGTGACGGATTTTAAATACTCGCTTCTGTTTGGTGTACGTCGCTAAAGGTCACCGGAACTGACCTTTAACCCCGGCGCGCGCTTACGTGACCGGAACTGACCTTTGACCCCGGCGCGCAAAGGTTTCCACCGCGGTGGAAACCTTTACACTGCGCG
>JAVTVY010046328.1:0-19927 GCA_036873755.1 Hanleya hanleyi | reverse complement strand
CCCCCACCTTGGAACACGATCATCAACTGGCTTTGCTCAAGAAAGGAAACCTACGGTTGGAACTGCGTTTCTCCCATCCTGTACCCGACACCATTAACGTGATTTGCTACGCCGAGTTTGATAACGTCATCAGCGTGGATCACCAAAGAAACGTGCTGTGTGACTTCGCCACCTAAGATGGATACAGAGCAGCTGATGAGAATACTCCAGCGAGATCCCAAGATCCCCTTTCGAGGTGTGTTTCCACGCAATGTGTTTCCCACTCACTCCACCACCCCAGCAGCCTACATCCTGAATACAGACACGAGGAATCGACCCGGTGAACATTGGATAGCGGTGTACGTGGACACCCTAGGCCAAGGCGAATACTTTGATTCCTACGGACTTGCACCCCTCCATGCCGATTTGGTGAAATTCATGGACGTCTCTACTACAGAGTGGCGTTGGAATACGCAAAGATTACAAGGCCCCTTGAGTAGTGTGTGCGGACAGTACTGTGTGTTTTATCTCACTCACCGGAGTAGAGGACATTCTATGGCTACCATTGCACATATGTTTGATGATTATTGTCAAGCCGAAGACCGGGATGTTCTCGTCTATGACTGGACGGCCTCTCGTTTTAATGTGCATGCTCCATTTCTCTGGTTAACTTAATGTACTGCGCGCGCATCTTGTTTTATTATTGTTATGACGTTATATTGTTATGACGTTGTTGTTCTGACGTTGAATAAAATTGATGAAAAAACACAAAAAAAAATGATTTGACTTTTTCTCTCTTTATTTAAGTCAACAAGCAAGGATTAGACTATACAAATAGAATACAGGGTACAAATAGTAGAGGTATGTACACATAGAATAGTAGTAGTATATACAAAAAAAGTTTGTCAGAAGTAGGATTCGAACCTACGCGGGTTTCCCCCACCAGCACTTAATACCGGCGCCTTAGACCACTCGGCCATCCTGACTTTTACAGTTTTATAACTCGTGTATCCACAGTTAATGTTCGACATTTTACAAGTCCAAGTATGTAGTGCTCACACCGTCGGCCAATACTTTTCGTTTGGGATAAAAGAAAGTAAAGGCGTCTCGTTGCTGGATATAGGTCCGCATCTGGTGGTCCACCACACGGAATCCACGATTAGTGCCACTCGCACTGGCCTGGCTTTGTAACACGCCCAGGTAGAGATCTTTGTCTATGTTGGGATCGCGCCGGCTCACTCCTTTGCAGCTAAATTTATTTTCCTCTCCTCCATCTCCTCCGTAACAGTAGTAGGTCTTGGAGGAGAGCGCAATCATAGCATCTCCACTCCACTCCAGCTTGAAGAGCCTGGGTGTCCGCTTGTCGTAGGTGTAGTGATCGCGTCGGGGTAGCCACTGGTCCCGTTCCGCCTCATATTGTGCCCGTAACTCGGGTTTGACGAGTGACTCCCAGTCCGGGTGGGAAACGGCCATGTAGGCCGAATCTGTATCCATTTCCATGAGTTGCCAGTCTGAGGGATCAAAATACACACCCATAAAATCATACATGAATTCCAGCATCCTCAGCTTGGCCATCTGATAGACCATACACCCAATTTGGAGGGGTAAATTATACCGGATAGTCTTCTTGGCTGACGTCACTTCATAGGTGTCCTCATCGATCACCTCCACGGATCGAAACAGCGGGGAATTGACTTTTTTGCGAGCTTGGGTAGTCGTGCAAATGTTCACATTGACGTGCTTATCCTGGTTGGTTACCGTTTTTCCATAATAACCATTGCCAGTGAGTTTCCAACATTCAGCCATGATGGCCTGACTCGGGTCTTGATCACCTTGACGACGGGCCTTCGTCACGAGGTCCGCATTCTCCGCAAAACAAGCCTCAGGTACGTACTGGATCACTTGATAGATTTGAGTAATTTCCAAACCGTGGTTCATGTACCACTGCAGTAAGGGGGTGCCCAGCAAGATTTTTTCGGCCCACATACTTCCAATCAACATGCGGCGCGGTTTAGACAAACACTCGTGTTGCTCCGCATAGGCACCCATGGTCTCTCCAATGTCAGCCCGACCCACCAGCGTGTTCTTGAAGATAGGCGGACACTGGGCGAAGAGGGGCTTGAGAGTGTCGGGAACATGCACATCACATTCTACAAAGCCGTAGAGCTGACCCGAACGAATGGCGTCCAACATCTGGGGTAGACTGAGCAGTCGCCGACGACTCAAGGGATATTCACGCTCTTTTAAGAACCGTTGTAAATGGAGCAGGGCCTGGCACATCGTGTGGAATTCACACTCCCACATCTCAATGAGATGGAATCCTCGCTCTTTGACATAATCACCGTTGATCACTACTTCTTCCCGTAATTCTTGTGCCGATTTTCCACGTCGCTCATTGAAGCGGCCCGCACTAAAATGACATTCGTGACCGTGCCAGTAACACCCGTAAAACTGGAATACAGTAGGTGTGCCTTGTACAAGGGCAAACCCATCGACGGGCAGTCGGCGATCTCCTATCCGCTTCTCTGTGGCGTTGGTCTGGTGACTTATATAAATGGCCCGTCGATAGGCTTCCCAATCTAGCCACTGGTCGGCGAGATGTTTGTACGGCGTCCGTTCAGGTGTAAAATGCCTACCTTCTGCCCACCAACGTGTATAATGTCCACTCGGCATAGGTTGGGCGAGCGACCACAGGTACAAGGCATTGGCGTCAAATCCAATGATTTTGGCACAGGGTTTCCCACTAGGGAGAGTAGTGACGTCCTTCTCATGGTAGCGGTGGAAAATAAGACTGGGGCCACCCACAATGTTCCGCTTCAGACATTCATGCATGTCTGCATCTTTTCGTTGTATGAGTGAAAAGTAGGTTGGACAGTCTTGAAACAGATGGCGAAGCGCCAGACCGGGTAAACTCAAGCACTCTTTGAAGATGTCCACACGCATTTGGCGACGAAAGAGTTGCACCATTTTCTCGGCCGCTTCGAGAAAGGGCACGACGTCCAAATTGTTGTACCACACCAGGAAATCTCGCAACGTCTTCATGCTGTGGCAGTTCCATATCTGCTGGAGTTCGATGTAGGTGGCCTCCGGCAGAGCTTCCCCTTTCAGGTCATTGTAAAACGCTTCCCGAGGTGGTAACTGGGTGTCTTCTAAGCGGTCCAGGCTCGTCATATAGGTGTAAGGAAAGTAACCTTTGGTTTGTGCACAGTCATAGGCCTTGACCCACTGGTCATAGCTACAATTTGGAGCTAAATAGTTCCGTACATCGAGAAAATGCAGTGATGTGGTAGTGAGGGCCATGTGGTTGTTGATCTTCTTGATCACCGACTTGAGGGTATCGGACTGCGCTAAGTAAGGATAGAGAAATTCCTTGACCAGGTTCAAGTCGTATCGCCCCGAATTGAAGCCGAGCACCGGTAACTGACCTAAGTATTGAAGGAACCGTAACTTCAATTTCTTCGCATACGGTTTAGGTAATGGAACATCCTGCGACTGCAGAGGCTGGGACTGCTGGGACTCGGGCTCGGACTCGGACTCTTCATCGTCGCTGAACGCTACACCCGGTTCAGGAATGCGGTCGTCCAGCTGGGTCAGTACGTCGTCGAACTTGGCCACCAACAATTCCGTACTGGCCGCACTCACTCGCTCTAAATACTCCATCATACGGGTGATCAACTCATGGGCTTCTCCCGTGGACACGAAACACACCGGTGCAGCGTCATAGCCAGGTACATTGGATGAAATGCTGACACTGAGGGGGATATGTCGCTGTGTCCACTGCGTTTTAGCCGAAAACAGGTCCATGGGCTCCAACACGGCCTCAAAATCATAGCATGCCCGGTAGGGAAAATAACGGTCCTCTTCCGGTATGATGATACCCTCATCGGCCAGTTCCTGAAAAATAGTAGGTGTATTATGATACACTCCACCCGGATAGACTCGCTTGACACTGTTGTCACAGATTTTCTCGTGGCAATGTAAGCTGTGAGACTGGTTAAACACACGATGGCATCGGGCACAACTGAAAGACTGAGCGTACAGGCTCATATTGGTAATGAGCGAAAAATGACTCACGCCATTGTCATCGAACACATTCACTTTCATCGTAGCAGCATACCGTTCTGTGGATCGACGAACCAATTCAGCCACAAAGGTGTCGTCATCCTCCCGTCGTAATCGATAAACAAAGATATTAATATCGAACAATGTTTCCACATCATCCAAATTCTTAAAGGGAACTCCACGGAAGTGCCGCTTATCCATGTCGTGCTGCTCTAGATATTCTTCCCAATAGCCATCGGCCACTGTGTCACAACCCCGGGGGTGACACTCGTCCAGATGCACGGCCAAACACCGAAACAGACATTTCCGGTCTTTGTAGGGCCCCCTTTTTCCTGCTGTTAATGCATACAGGCCTTGTCGATGAATCAACCACGGGGGAAGTTGTACAGGAGCACCGATCGGGTGATCTCGCATTTTCGTGACGAAAAATGTAACGTTAGTCACCATTTCCACCAACCATTGTGTATTGGGGCGTTGCAGGCGGGCCCACTCCAACGGGTCTAATGTAGTGAGTTGCTCGACCACCGGCTCCAGAGAAATCGCATCCGTGATGGTGAATGGCTGGTCAAACACATACGAATTGTTACTGGGATAGAAATACCGCAGTTGGTCCGTCTCTTTATGTCGTAAGATATACCCAAATGTGACATTCAACTTATAGGCTGTCACCTGATCTTTGAAAATGTTCTCGGCATATGTAGTGAGATACGTGAGGTCCTCCAGCCGAAAATTGTATAAGTCCAAAAGACGACGATCACGGTGAAAACAATGGCGTATGGTAGCCCAGTGTCGTTGATAAATGGCCCTGACACGTGCATCTTGAGGCAAGACTTCAACCGGAGGTGCTGCTGGGTCGAAGGGGAAATCTGCTCCACGTATCATGCTTACTCGAAAAAAGTAAATGGATGGCTGTGCTGGCTGCGTGGCTGGCTGGCTGGCTGGCTGGGAGACAGGTCAGGTAAGTCAGATTGAATACACCCTGGCCCTAAAAATGAACTCCTTTTATAGCCCATTGACCTCATTTGCATATTTTCAGCGGACAACAGACCGCCATCTTGAACACGACCACCCCTAACACACACAAACATGCCGCCATCTTGAAAACGACATAGGCAAAGACCTCATTTGCA
This sequence comes from Hanleya hanleyi, assembly GCA_036873755.1. Lineage (NCBI taxonomy): Eukaryota > Metazoa > Mollusca > Polyplacophora > Lepidopleurida > Hanleyidae > Hanleya > Hanleya hanleyi. Next base: position 14,756 of record JAVTVY010046328.1, on the reverse strand, counting down.
TATTTTCAGCGGACAACAGGCCGCCATCTTGAAACCGACCACCCCTAACCTACAAAAAACAGGCCGCCATCTTGAAAACAGTGGGGAAAAACCCAGAGACCTCATTTGCATATTTTCAGGGGGACAACAGGCCGCCATCTTGAAACCGACCACCCCTAACCTACAAAAAAAAAAAGGCCGCCATCTTGAAAATATGCAAATGAGGACCGAAACAAGTGCAATTGACCGCCCTACAAAAACAGGCCGCCATCTTGAATCCGACCACCCCTAACCTAGAAAAAACAGGCCGCCATCTTGAAAATATGCAAATGAAGGGTGAAACAAGTGCAAGTGTGCGCACCTACAAAAACAGGCCGCCATCTTGAAACCGACCACCCCTAACCTAGAAAAAACAGGCCGCCATCTTGAAAATATGCAAATGAAGGGTGAAACAAGTGCAATTGGCCGCCATCTTGAATCCGACCACCCCTAACCTAGAAAAAACAAGCCGCCATCTTGAATATACCCAATGCACCCAATGACCTCATTTGCATAAAACTCATTAACAGGCCGCCATCTTGAAACCGACCACCCCTAACCTAGAAAAAACAAGCCGCCATCTTGAAAATATGCAAATGAGGACGAGCGAAACAAGTGCAATTGACCTTGACCTACAAAAAAACAGGCCGCCATCTTGAATCCGACCACCCCTAACCTAGAAAAAACAGGCCGCCATCTTGAAAATATGCAAATGAGGCGCGAAACAAGTGCAAGTGTCCGCACCTACAAAAACAGGCCGCCATCTTGAATCCGACCACCCCTAACCTAGAAAAAACAGGCCGCCATCTTGAAAATATGCAAATGAAGGGTCAAACAAGTGCAATTGGCTGCCATCTTGAATCCGACCACCCCTAACCTAGAAAAAACAAGCCGCCATCTTGAATATACCCAATGCACCCAATGACCTCATTTGCATAAAAGGCCACGCCCACTCATTTGCATAAACTCACGCATGCGCACGCCCACAAAATAATTTCTGCGCATGCGCAGTGAAAACCGTGGTACAAAAGATCAATCCTCCCTACTACTGGTGTGAAGGTGTCCATCATGTAGTCCGTGAGCTACTAGGGGTCACCTTGCACCCCCCCCCCCCCACTACAGACCGAAACTATGTTTTTTATGTACTTTAGGACATGTCAAATAAGGGACAACTTGTTAACAGTCGATAAACTGGGACTCACTACCCCTTTAATCACTTTGAAATTACCCCTGTGTTAAAAAGTACAATTTTTGTGAAAATAGAGGGTAGGGTTACAAGAATAGTGTTATCTTCCATAATTATTATCCAATCTTTATAATGTTGGTCACATCTTATTCATCATTGATTGCTGCATCAAATATTTACAAGATACTATTACTATTTGTTGGGTATGACGTCACATGGACCATACATACAACAGTATGAGTAGTAGCGAAAGCGGGCATTTGGGAGTGCGTGAGGATGTGTTTGAGCGATTGAGGGACCATTCTTGGTCCGAATGCGTCGTGTGAGGTGTCAAAGTGAAGCCCTCGGTGTGTAGACCACGATATGAGGGATGTCCACATGATCTGTGACGTCATTGGTGACGTCATCAGTAGGCGTAGTAGCCAAAGTGGGCATTTTGGGGGGTGTGAAGGAAGGTGTTTGGGGTAGAGATGGACCATCCGTGGTCCAAATGGACCGTGTGGGGTGTCATCTTGTAGCTCTCTGCATGTAGACGACGAATGATATGGTTTTTGTTGGAAGTCGCATCGTGCTACTCATGCGCAGTTGGGCAGTAGTAAGGAAAGATGTCAGTTTGGGCGTGGGCAATGACATGTTTGGGTAATCAAGGGACCCATGTTTGGTGCAAATGGACCGGTTCGGGTATCCTAGTGAAGCTTTCATTGGGTAGAGTCGGACTGGCGTGGTTTTATTGGAAGTCGCACCAATCTGCGCATTCGCATTTGGGGTGTAGTAAGTAAAGTGGTAATTCTGTAGGTGCGCAGGGGTATATTTGAGAGATTGAGGTTCTATATCTCATCCAAAGATGGAGTCTATGGTGTCATCTTGAAGCTCTCGTGGTGTAGACCATGACTTGAGGGATTTCCATGTCGTCTGTCCGTCACTGGTGACGTCATCAGTACGAGTGGTAACGAAAGCGGCCATTTTAGGGATGCGTAGTGGTATGTTTGAGAGACTGAGGGACCATTCTTGGCCCGAATGGGACATGTTGGGTATCATATCGACGCTTTCGTGGAACAGCGTCCGACTGGTCCAGTGCGTCATAGAAGTAGGGGATATGGCTAGCATGAGCAGACAGTAAACATTGGAAAAGGGGCACTAGAATGGAATTTTAGCCTCGAGGTGAACCATCCGTGGTCCGAATGGGTCGTGTGGGGTAGCGTCGGATTGGACTGGTGTGTATACTAGTATCATCGTTCTGCGCAGGCGCAGTCTGGCAGTAATATAGAGCTTTTATCCAATCAGAAGCCGCCATTTGAGAAACTACAGAGCTCGGAACTGTGGGATGGATCGGTTGAGAACTTGGAGCTCGGAGCTCTTGAAGTCGGAGCTCTTGAAGTCTGAGCTCTTGGAGTCGGAGCTTGGATGTCTTGGAGCTAGAAAGTGACGTCATCGCAGGCATGCGCACGTACCTGTGGTGCACCCTGTATCCTATAGCCTGTAGGGCATAAGGTACACAAGGATGCGTGTGATGACAACAGTTCAATCTGATGCTACCCCATGAGCCCTTCACTACGAAACTACACACGAACCATTCGGACCATGAATGGTCTACCTCGAGTCTGAAATTCCATTCAAGTGCCCCTTTTCCAATATTTCCTGTCTGCACATGCATACTATATCCCCACTTCCACGATTCGCCAGACCAGTCGGACGCTGTCTTACGAAAGCTTCAATATAATACTCCACACGTCCCATTCGGACCAAGAATGGTCCCTCCGTCTCTCAAACGCGCCCCTACGCATCCCTAAAATGGCCACTTTCGCTACCACTTGTACTGATGACGTCATCAATGGCGTCACAGATGACATGGAAATCCCTCAAGTCGTGGTCTACACCACGAAAGCTTCAAGATGACACCCTACACTCCATCTTTGGATGAGATATAGAACCCCAATCTCTCAAATATACCCCGGCACACCTCAAGAATGACCACTTTACTCACTACACCCCAACTGCGCATGCACAGATTGGTGCGACTTCCAATAAAATTACGCCAGTCTGACTCTACCCCATCAAAGCTTCACTAGGATACCCGAACCGGTCCATTTGGACCAAACATGGGTCCCTTTGATTGCCCAAACATGTCATTGCCCACGCCCAAAATGACATCTTTCCTTACTACTGCTCAACTGCGCATGAGTAGCACGATGCGACTTCCAATAAAAACCATAGCATTCGTCGTCTACATGCAGAGAGCTACAAGATGACACCCCACACGGTCCATTTGGACCACGGATGGTCCATCTCTACCCCAAACACCTTCCTTCATTCCCCCAAAAATGCTCACTTTGGCTACTACTCCTACTGATGATGTCACCAATGACGTCACAGATGATGTGTACATCTCTCAAGTCGTGGTCTACACACTGAGGGCTTCACTTTGACATCTCACACGACGCATTCGGACCAAGAATGGTCCCTCAATCGCTCAAACACATCCTCACGCACTCCCAAATGCCCGCTTTCGCTACTACTCATACTGTTGTATGTATGGTCCCTGTGTGACGTCATACCCAACAAATAGTAATAGTATCTTGTAAATCTTTGATGCAGCAATCAATGCTGAATAAGATGTGACCAACATTATAAAGATTGGATAATAATTATGGAAGATAAGACTATTCTTGTAACCCTACCCCTATTTTCACAAAAATTGTACTTTTTAACACAGGGATAATTTCAAAGTGATTAAAGGGGCAGTGAGTCCCAGTTTATCGACTGTTAACAAGTTGTTTCTTATTTGACATGTCCTAAAGTACATAAAAACATAGTTTCGGTCTGTAGTAGCTCACGGACTAATGTTGTAAAGATTTCCACAGACGTCAAAGTTTACTGTGATGTAAGGATTTCCAACGTTTAGAAAAGGTTTACAATACGATAAAATGGTTTACTCCGCGGTCTAAATCAATTTCAACAATTTAGTTAGCATTTCAATGGAAAATAAGCCAACGAATATGTAATCGGATTTATTAGATAACGAAATAAAATCCGTGATAAAGAATAAATTGATTCGCAGAGTAGGTGTGAGAATAGACAAAAGCGGAAACAGAAATCAGTAAAACTAAAAACTACCAGTTTCCCCTATGGGCCGCCCGTAGATATCGCCGAAAGTTCAAAACAAATATCTGGTCTACTGAAATAACGCGTTACGGGCAGTCAGTGGAAAACACTGACTATCAACGACATTCTAATATGTAATCACTGTGGTAAATTTTCAAATCTTCCGGTTTCTAAAGTACGTGGGTCACTAGTAGTAGATAAAGCATATCTGGGACCATATTGACCTACATCCAACAGAGGGCGCCACCAGTCGTGTGACGTCACTTCCGGTTCCGGTCACGACTGCAAGTGACCTTTGACCCTGCGCATGAGCACAATACCGCATATTAATAATGGTGCGCAGGGGTCAAAGGTCACTTTCGGTTACGTTACCGGAACTGGAAGTGACGTCACAAGACTGGTGACGCCCCCTGTCGGAAGTAGGTTAATATGGTCCCAGATACGCTTTATGGATATTAATAATGGTGACCTGTTGGCGACCCCTGTCGGAAGTAGGTCAATATGGTCACATATCCGTTTTTACAATACCGGATATTAATAATGGTGCGCCGGGGGTCAAAGGTCACTTCCGGGTTAGGTAACAGCCCGGATTTATCTCCAGTTTTCGCCACCAGGGCAACGAGCATGTGCTATATTTATCGATGCGCAGGGGTCTATGTAGCGCACGTCATTCTCAAACAGGGTCCCCGACAATACCGCCAGCACTATGCCCAGCATAAATGGCAAGTGGGGAACCCTCAGTTTCTCCACATAGCCATACAGCGAGAGAAGGGAAATCGTATTGGCACGAAAAAATACATGAAACCATGGAAAGTAAGATTTAGAGTAATAAAGATAACCTTTGGGTGTTGTACGATGTTATTATGACGAGTCTAGGACCAGTGCGATCACAGGGTCGAGGGTGTCGGGTCCAGTACATCTCCGCAAAAAATCAACAAACAAAATGGCGGCGCTGCTGTGGGAATTCCCATTTTGGCATCGATCGTGTTGCCATCTGGAGGCAAGGAAGACAGCTCCGACTAGACGAAACCTCTGTGGACCAAATTTCGGGTGATCTCCCCTGATTCGAACATTTGCATGTTAATCTATACGGGAAATGCATGTTTGTTTGTTTGTTTGTTTGTTTGTTTATTCACCAATATTAGATAAGGTACATATTGGCGGGAATAAAGACCCATAGGGTTTGTTATATCCCAAAACGTAGTGCGTTTACAATGCGTAATTGACGTCATACACTATATAAATAAAACGTTTGCTGTGAACCTGATCAGTTTTCTAATGTGTAGGATTTGAGTTTAAATTTGAAGAGAGAAGTTGATTGGATTGCTTAAAGTGTGAAGGGTAATTTATTCCACTCACGAGGACCGGTGATTTTAACAGCATAAAATGACAAGTTATATCGACCTGTATAAATTGAATTGATGACCCCGAGTGTTATATCGATGAACAGTTGATTGTTTCATAAAATATCTTTGAAAAGTTTGAGGTAGTTCACCTGGGTGATGAAAGACCTTGTGCGCCAGAAGAATGATTGAGTAAGTGTTCAGTTTGGAAATATGTAGAATTTTCTTTTCTTTGAATAATGGTTCAGTATGTTCAAGTCTATTAGATAGATTGATCATTCGAAGGGCCCTCTTTTGGAGTAGGAGTAATGGGTGGAGGTGAGTGGTAAAGGTATTTCCCCATAGAATGTTACAATACGATAAATATGGAAATATCAATGAATAAAGTTAAAGCGAGTTTTTTTGTTAGTCGATGTTTTTATAAAATTAATTATTCCAATATTTCTAGATACCTTTTACAGATATAATTTAAATAATCTATCCAATTAAGTTTGTTATTAAAGATTACACCAAGAAATTTGAAGTTATCAACCATTTCGATTGCATTTTCCGCTATAAATAATGACAGATTATCTTTACTTTTATCCTTATTTGTGTTAGGTTTTATCAACATGTATTTCGTTTTCTGAATATTTAACCATAGACGGCTACAACAGAACTATCTTTGTAACTTATTTAATTCCTGAGACATAACACCAATAGCTTAGGATAGGCCTTTAGCAGAGTATATTGTACTCGTGTCATCAGCAAATAGGATGTTTTTAGTAAATTCGAAACACTGCAAATATCATTTATGTAAATCAAAAAGAGAATTGAACCAAGAATAGAACCTTGCGGTACTCCACAAGTAATAGGCATAGGTTCAGAGGAAATACCATTATATGTTACAGACTGTGTTCTGTCTGTTAAGTAGCTGCGAAACCAGTTATTCGGAATAGACCGGAAACCATAATGATCTAATTTAGAGAGGAGTATCGTGTCGAATGCCTGATAGAGATCAAGAAATGTGACAGTGGAGTTGTTCTTTGATTCTTTTGCTGTAATAAGGGAATCGTATAATGCACAAGCTGCAAGAGATGTAGAATGGTTAGGCCTAAATCCATATTGATTCTCAGAAAGTATATTATTCGAATCCAGAAAGCCTGTAACCATAGAAGCAGCAAGTTTTTCGATTATTTTACTGAAGCAAGGTAGGACGGATATCGGTCTATAGATAGGCGTAACTTTAGCATATTTGTACACATCCGGTACGGTACCCGATGTAGAAGAAAGATTCATAATGAACGACAGGGGAGTGGAAATATAGTCCGATACAAGTTTAACCAAAGAAGTTCGTATACCATCCAGGCCTGGTGCAGCAGCTTTAAGATTTAGTATTGTTTGTTTAACATCAGCAGGAGTAACAGTTGAAAATTTGAAGTTAGTGGTCGAAAGATTGCCCAAATAGTCGCTAAAATTTGTGTCTGTACTCGGTATTTGAGAGTCCAAAGTGGTGGCAACTGAGCTGAAATATTCGTTAAAATTGGTGGCAATTTCTCCACTCTCAGATACCTCACGCCCGTTTATGTTAAAAACTCCTAGTACAGAAAATTCATGATTAATATTATAAAGAAAACCGGTTATCTCAGAAAAATGTTTATTTATACTTCTGGCATTGAGATGCAAGAAGGAGAAGTTTTCATCATTGTGTTGGAGACCAAATTTTTTACGAAAAGATGTTTCTGCATAGTATTTGGACTGGTGAAGGTCGATATTTTTCCAATGTGATATTTCGTATTCGTTGTCATCTGTTATTCAGAATCAGAATTTATTCACCAGATAATTTACATTGGGAAAAACATTAGTTATAAACATGTTTTGGCGGGAATAAAATTATATAAGGTTGGATATAAGTTTACATTCACAGAGTGAATATACAGTAAAAAAGATAAATATATATATAAATATATTTATTTCAACATATATACAATGTCCCTTTTCACCGAAGATGATCCCGATTGATTATACCGAGGTTTGAGATGTAGAATTATTTAGCTAATAAGAATATTTTTACATGGCAGTGTAACTAACGTCACAGGACCTACGAAGTACAGTAGGCATTAGGACTCGAACGCGAACTGAACTCTTGGAAATCCCACCCCCAGTTGAAACCCTGCCTATATTAAGATGGGCACCGCCCAAGTCAGAATCGCCAGTGATTTTCATCAAAAATCACCAGAAATTTTCATCAAAAGTAGGTCAGCTCAGAACTTGTTGGTAACAGTCTCCTAATGCGCCTTCATTCCAAAATAAATAACGATCGCCGATTTAATTTTACATTTTTTTAATTAAAGGAAACAGATTGAACAATATAGGTTCAGTAGATTTCAATCTTTACGTGTGAAAATACATTTACATCTCTTTAATGGTTTTCAGTGCCCTTGTACAGGATCAAAACAACTTTTTGAATCACATTATTTTCCCAACAATACAACAAATTTGTATATATAGTACTATAGTAGAAAGGTAGCATTTATGTAGTTTACGGTAATTCAACTCAAGACCAACACCTTCTATGCACAAGATAATAATGATTCTATGTCATTCTCCTGAGCATAACCGGTACAAGGACGAATAAATAGCGTCTCTATACATCACGTTGTTATCTAGATATATGAGACAACACATGTTGGGCATCGGCAATCTGATGAATGTACTATTCCGGTTTTCTTGTTTCACATTATATTCTATGGCGGTTGATCGGTGATTTTCTTCATTGATAAACGTTAAACCACCTCAGCGTCGTTGTGTGAATCGGAATTGTTGTGACATACCAACACACTCTGTGGCAGTGATTCTGTATCCCCTAATCAAAGAATCAAAATGGATCAGTCCACAGAAAATACACGGCACATTCTTGTACTCCCAGCCTTATCACATTTGATGGCATGTTTAGCGGGCTGTTTAATGTCTAAGCTAGGAAATGTTCCAGGGTAGTTGACAGGCATGCAATAAGATACTATAGTATTTGCTATACAGGAGGGTTGTGATGGGGGCGAATTAATAGTGGGTGATTTGACTTCAATAAAAAACAGCATTGAAACACATCAGTAAAATACATCAAACGTGCACATGTATACATGGCTGTTCTGGGAGTTCAACTCAACAGTTTGTTTATGTGTATATTAATATTTCTACATTGCCTAGAAATAACTACAGACTTGTACTACCTGTACTTGGAGGAAATATTAAAAAAACAATGAGGAAATTATTAAAGACTTATATTCACCTGTGACACCCTCATACATGTATGCACTGATGAAGCCAAATATTTAAACACACACACGGGGGGGGGGTTAAATGTTCTTGATTTAGCTCTACCAAAAGACACAAGAATACTAGAACATATGTAATAATACCTACTAAAAGTATATTGGATCATATTTAGCTTTATCCACCACCTGCAGCATAAACAAGATATCTGAGGGCAATTATTATGTGTTTCTTCATTGTGCTTGTGCAAAATCTGAATATCTGAGACTGTATGCAGTGTGAAGGGTTACCCTAGAGGACACCGACCACTGTAATTTGATGTGACAAGCAGCACGAGTAGAAACCAGCCTTATCTCAGTGGGCTTGGATATAAATCACCGTTAAAAACCACAAGGCTCGGATAGAGCCTCTCTCTGTGTTTGTTCCAAGGAGTAAGTGTTAATTATAAATCTAATTTTAATCAGAATTATTTCAGATCAGAACTTGCTGGTAACAATGCCCTAATGCACGTTTATGCCAAAAATCAATTCTAATGTCAACGGTTCTCCTTATTTTGCCGACGAAAGGATTTGGATGGACTGACTGACTGCCTGACTGACTGACTCATTACCGGACAATTTGCGATCTGTAGCCTACTTCGTAGGAATATTGCGCTTAAATAGCGATTATGAATCGATACATTTTAATGTACTGGGAATAGAGTTCCATAATTTAGGACCTTTAGCTTTGACTGTGTGTAGTGTTGCTTGATTCGTAAAATATGGCCTGTATAGATTCAAGTTTACATGTCTAGTAGGGTAACTGTGGATAACATTGTGAAGCATGATAAAGAATGATTAGGCAAACGGAAAGGCGAGTGCACAAATCGGTGGACGAAAGTTAATGTGAGATAGTCATTGAGTTTTGTGAACGGTAGAATATTAGTTTGAGAGAAAAGAGGTTCGGTGTGGGAGAGCCTGTCACTGCAAGTTATAATACGATTCGTTTTTGCAGGAGCACAATGGGTGATAGATGAGAAGATGTGTTAGCCCAGATCAGATTACAATATGATAGAAAAGAATAAACGAGTGAATGATACAGATTCAATAAGGTTTGTTTGTTTATACAATGCTTTATGTTATTCAAAACACCAATGTTGCGTGATAGTTTTGATGAGAGGCTGTCTATGTGATTCTTCCAGTTGAGTTTATCATTCAGATACACGCCGAGAAATTTTACAGCTGTGGACAAGCTCAACATCTTGGCCATCTATAAGTAAGTTTGTATATGTTTGGCAGTTCTTGTTGGATTTACAACCATATACTTTGTTTTTTGGACGTTTAGAGATAGTTTGTTGCAAGAGAACCATGTTAGAAGTTTGTTTATTTCTACGTTTGAGGTCTCCATGGCTGTTTTCAGGTCTATATTGGAATATGTGGCGCTTGTGTCGTCCGCGAATAGAATGACGTCGAGTAAATTCGAAACGTTAGCAATGTCATTTATATAGATGGTGAAAAGAATGGGTCCCAAGATGGAGCCTTGTGGAACGCCGCAGGATATTGCATGGGACGAGGACAGTACACCGGAAAGGGAGACATGTTGTGTCCGGAAAGACAGATAGCTGGTGAACCATTCACTGATCGTGCCGCGAAAGCCATAGTGGGAAAGTTTTTGTAAAATATGGTGTTCTATTTGTGCCAAGTTTCCGTCGCCTTTTCAAAACGCGACGTCGCCTTTTGAAACGCGACGTCGCATTTTGAAACGCGACGTCGTGTTTCGAAACGCGACGTCGCGTTTTTGAAACACGACGTCGCCTTTTGGAAAACACGACGTCGCCTTTTAAAACGCGACGTCGCGTTTCTTTCCTATGTTTTTGCATTGTAAAACTCGACACAACGGAACTCGACGTCGCGTTTTTCAAAGACGTCGTTTCACCCACGCCTTTTCAAAAGGCGATGTCGCGTTTCGAAAGGCGACGTCGCGTTTTGAAAGGCGACGTCGCCTTTGAAAACGCGACGTCGCCTTCTAAAAAACACGACGTCGCGTTTTAAAACGCGACGTCGCGTTTCTTTCCTATCTTTTAACATTGCCAAACAAGACGTGGGTGAAACACGACGTCGCCTTTTGAAAACGCGACGTCGAGTTCCGTTGTGTCGAGTTTTACAATGCAAAAACATAGGAAAGAAACGCGACGTCGCGTTTTAAAAGGCGACGTCGTATTTTCCAAAAGGCGACGTCGTGTTTTAAAAACGCGACGTCGCGTTTCGAAACACGACGTCGCGTTTCAAAAGGCGACGTCGCGTTTTGAAAAGGCGACGGAAACTTGGCATAAATAGAACACCATAGTAAAAGGATTTCATGGTTGACCGTGTCAAAGACTTTGGATAAGTCTAAGAATGTTGTTACGCTATATTGCTTTGGTGATTTGGCCGAGATTAATTTGTCATATAGCGATAGTAGGGCAGAAGTCGTAGAGTGGTTTTGACGGAATCCAAATTGATTATGACAGAGAGTATCGTTGTCTGTGAGGAACGCAGTGATTCTATTGCAAACCAGCCTCTCGAGTATTTTACTGATGCAGGGCGATTGGGCGATAGTTAGTGACTGAATTAGGGTCACCCGATTTGAATATTGGAGTAACTTTTGCTATTTTTAGACTATCTGATACAATGCCGGATTCGAACGAAAAGTTAATATAATATGCAACAGGTTTTATTAATGACATGCGTATTCCATCAACGCCAGTAGATCCGTTTTTCATCCGATTGATAACTTGCATAATTTCCTCCGGAGTGCAAGGGTTGAGAGTACAATTATTCAAACATTCCTGACCCAGATAAGATTCAAAATTAACGTCCGTGTGTGGTATTCTATCTGCTAGTTCCGGTGCGACAGTACAAAAATATTCATTCATGTGATTTGCAATATGTAGAGTGTTATATGTTTCAGTACCGTTAATGTTTATTGATTGTGGCCTGGTGGATTTTTTCGACCTGAGCATGAACTCATTGATGGTTTTCCATATCTTACGGATATTGTCGTTATACTGATTGAATTTCGACTCGTAGTATTGTCTTTTAGCATTTTTGTCGGGGTTACCAAGGGTAAACCCTACATTAGTATCACTTTTCAGTTTTTCTTTTTTCTTCTGCACATGTGTAGTTTTGATCTCCTGCCCGGAGACTGTTCTCATTTGATGCCCCTTACAGCATTCATAAAAAATACCGTACTTCTGTCTGACAGTCATATACACATGTGCAATGCACGGTAGCTTGTGCATTGAACGTGATAATTGGTACATTATCGCAGTAAATTTTATCTTTACAATTTCCTTTAAAATTTGCCTTTCCAATCTATTTTATCCGGTATCATTTGTTACGGCGGGAAGGGTGCGCCGTAATCATTCTCCAGGCGTAACCACGTAGCGAGTTTTTGTGGATACAAATTATGTATGCGTATCCACATTTTAAAATCACCGAAAACAAGAAATTTCCAAATTGTGGATACACATGATTTTTTGGTGATGTATCCACATTTTTACTTCCACCTTACTTGATCAATTATCAGCATGAGAACTTAATAAAATTGCGACAAAACTCTGGCAGAAATTTTGGCGAAAGTTTTTGGGACAGATTTCGTTCAAGTTATTTTTTCAAGTGTCTGACGTGTCTTCTCCGTCGATCTTCTTCAACAAAACGAAATAGGAACGACTGGCACTTTTGCACAAAACTCTTTTACATATCTGATTATGGTTACAAAGAATAAAAACCTGGGGTGTTTTCCTTTTGCTGGTATGGATGAGAAAGAGATACGATATTTCGATCCCGTCAACTCTGAACTTTCATCCCAAGTCTGAATTTCCCAGAGTACAAGTAATCGTGAATTTGATTGGCTGAACAGTACATATTTGCTCCGCCCACACGTTATTCAACCAATCAGTAAACTTTTTACACGACATACGAATTCAATGAAACTAAATAAGATCGGCTCGTTTTCTAGATTTATAGTTTTTCTTTCCAATCCATATGAATTTAAAGGCATTTCTGTAAAACCGTGATTATTAGCATTTAAAATAACACTATGAGTATGACAGTATCTTGTTTTATAGTCAAGAGTTGTTATAAAATGATTGTGGAGTAGGAGAATAGCGAATTTTCTGAACTTGTCGGAGATTGCGACGTCTGAAGATTTTCTTGTCTGGATGTACTTTTAGTAGATTCATTTTCTCACAGATTAAATAAGTATGGAAATTATATAAATGTGGATACAATGTGGATACATCTCTTATATAGGATGCGTATCCACATTTTACAAAAGTCGAAGTTTTATGCTCTAGATAAAAATGTGCATACACATCCTGTATAGAGATGTATCCACAAAAACATTCTATATTGCGGTCACGCCATTCTTCATGGTCTATCGACAACCGATCCGTGGAACTTTTGTTGTAAGATCACAAAGGTGGTGTTAGCTTTAGATATAGGGAATCGTCTTCAATGCATTTTTGATACACACAGAGCTTATTTAGACTGAATATTTCAGAATTATTTGCTGCTCAAATTGGTTTTGGATAAAGGTGTCCTATTTTTGTAACAAAAAGAAAATCTGCACCGAAAAGTGCATAAAAATATGAAAATAAGCCAATGAACCTATGGTGCGCCATAAATCCGTTTTCGTGCATCTGCAGCCCTTCATTATTTCGTGTCTTGTAATTCAGCATGTATAGGCTGTACAAAATGGTCCATTTCATATCATTTTGATAAAAGTGAAAGTTTGGCCCTACAAACCGAACAGCTTGAGGAAGATTCCTTATGTGAAGCGAACACCACCTTTCCTCCCTTAAATGATCACAAATATGGGACTAATAAACCCCTCTGATGCCAATAAACCCGACATCAGTACTTTAAGTACTTTGATTAAGAATGTTATTTAACTTATTTCGGAATGTTTTGTATTGAATGCTATCAGCTGGGCGCTTAGATTTAATGTAGTTTCGATACAATCGATTCTTTTCGTGAATAGAGTTTAGGAAAGCTGTTGTTACCCATGGTTTGAGAATTTTAATTGTTTAATACAGCCATCCTTCACAGGAAAACATTCGTCATAAATTGAGTTAAACGTTTGAAGAAAAGATTCTATTGTATCATGTGAATTCTGGTTGTCGGAGAGTGAGTTCCAGTCAACAGAGCAGAGACTTTCTTTAAATAATGTCTTCTGTCTGTCATTAATGACTCTGAATGTGTAGGTTTGTGATGGTGTAACGGTGGTATGCACAGCTGAGAAGGCGTGAAATATAGGAAAGTGGTCGGATATATCAGACAGTAGTATTCCAGAATGAATGTCATCGCCATGAATGTCTGTAAATATATTGTCAATGAGAGTAGCTGATTGTGATTTTACCCAAGTGGGTTTTGTTATTTTGGTATAAAAATAGAATGATTTTAACGTTTCAAAGAATTGTTTGCTAGGGCCGTGGGTGTCTGTTTTTAGGAGATCAATATTGAAATCACCCATCAGTATGCATTGTTTTTTTCTTCAGGTTTTAGCATATTTAGAAGGTTTGCGAGAGAAGCATTCAAATAGTTGATGCATTTTCCCGGGGGGAATAATACCAATACATATGTGTTTACTATCAAGTGTGGTCTCCAATAAATAATGACCATATTCACATAAGATCAGCTGCATAGGGTTCTTTACGCTGAGCATTTAGTGATGTCATTCCGTACGTAAATTATAATACCGCCTCCTTTTTTGGCTTCTCCAGATAAGGGATATGGCGTGTAGCACGGTATATCGTACAGTGTTTCTGTAGTTGGGTCTAACCAGCTTTCTGAAACACCAATGATGGAAAACTTGTGGTTAATATTATGAAGAAG
>JAVTVY010046327.1:0-22020 GCA_036873755.1 Hanleya hanleyi | reverse complement strand
GTACCGATGACGTCACCGATGACGTCACAGATGACGCGAACATCCCTCAAATCGGAATGTACACCCCGAGAACTACAAGATGACACCTTCGAGGACGCATTCGAACCGTGAATAGCCCATCTCGACCCCCAATACCTTCATGTACTGCCCGAAAATGGCCACTTTCGCTACTACTCGTACCGATGACGTCACCGATGACGTCACAGATGACGCGAACATCCCTCAAATCGGAATGTACACCCTGAGAACTACAAGATGACACCTTCCAGGACGCATTCGAACCGTGAATAGCCCATCTCGACCCCAAATACCTTCATGTACTGCCCGAAAATGTCCACTTTCGCTACTACTCGTACCGATGACGTCACAGATGACGCGAACATCCTCAAATCGGAATGTACACCCCGAGAACTACAAGATGACACCTTCCAGGACGCATTCGAACCGTGAATAGCCCATCTCGACCCCAAATACCTTCCTTCACTGCCCCAAAATGGCCACTTTACTTACTACAACCAACTGCGCATGCGCAGATTAACGCGACATGCATTAAAAAACACACCATTCTGACTCTACCCCACACAAGCTTCACTTTGACACCTCACACGATCCATTCGAACCGTGATTAGCTCATCTCTAACCCGAACACACCCCTACATAGCACCCAAAATGCCTGTTTTCTATACTACGGCCAGACTGCGCATGCGCAGACTATTGAACACGGACGAACCATTAGTGTAGTCAAGTGCTCCTCCACGAGAGCTTGAAAATAAGACCTCACTCGACCCCAATGGACCATTAGGGACTCACCTAGACTCCAACATGTCCACCCCGTATGGCCCTATACACCCATAGCCATGCAGTATAGGCCTATGGGCCTACCCAGGCCTTGGTGACTTTTTCAAAAATTTCACCGATTCGCTCCGCAACACTTCCTATCGTGTTCTAAATGACGAGACGAGTAAAACGAGACCCCACAACCCTACCGCAAATGTATAGAAGTACGTTTCCCAGGGGATAAACATTGAACCTATACCCCAGTATGGGACTATATGGGGCTCGGTGACTTTTTTCAAAAATTTCACCGATTCGCACGGGGACACTTCCTATCATGTTCTAAATGACGAGACGAGTAAAACGAGACCCCACAACCCTACCGCAAATGTATAGAAGTACGTTTCCCAGGGGGACAAACATTGATCCTATACCCTCAGTATGGGACTATATGGGGTTCGGTGACTTTTTTCAAAAATTTCACCGATTCGCACGGGGACACTTCCTATCATGTTCTAAATGACGAGACGAGTAAAACGAGACCCCACAACCCTACCGCAAATGTATAGAAGTACGTTTCCCAGGATGGTCCTATACCTCCCATACCCCATATAGGCATTTTCCCGTAATTTAGGATAAAGTCCGTATTCCGTATTTTTTCAGGAAAATTTTTACATACACCCACCCTGGAACTAGGGGGAGATAACTCTATTGATAGACAAGCCCCGTTAAGCCCGGCGACCTATATACCCCTCATACCCCATATAGGCATTTTCCCAGGTTTTTCGATAAAGTCCGTGTTCCGTATTTTTTTTTTCAGGAAAAAATTTACATGCACCCACCCAGCCATCAAATACCCCTTCACCTAGGCTTCACTTTGATACCTCACTCGACCCCATTCGACCATTAGGGGCTCCCCTAGCTCCAACACGGCTATTTCCATACCCTTGGGCCACCGCGCATGCGCAGAATGCCGATAGTTCAATCCCACACCCAGCCCGTCAGATGCCCCCTCACATAAGCTTCACTTTGATACCTCACTCGACCTCATCGGTCCACTAGGGGCTCCCCTAGCTCCAAAAAGGCTATTTCCATACCCTTCGGCCACCGCGCATGCGCAGAATAACGCTATGTCAACCCCACACCCAGGCCATTAGATGCCCCTTCACATAAGCTTCACTTTGATACCTCACTCGACCCCATCGGACCATTTTATCTAGGGACATGACCGCATCACCGCGGATGAATACATGGAACTATTTTTGACCTGGAAAAATTGGAACTCTCCTGTGCTGGAGGTAGCTTTTTGGTCAATTTGAAATACTCGCTTCTGATTGGACGAGAGCTCTGTGACGGATTTGAAATACTCGCTTCTGATTGGTCGAGAGCCGCCACGTGACCGCCACAAATTTGCATAAAAGAGACCCAATTTAGCCTTTTACTACTACTGAGACAATTGTTTCCGATACGAGGGAGGACTTTCGTATCTGGATCTGGGTGCCCTTCGGGCATCCAGATCCAGATACCATGGTCCCCGAACCCTCATATCTGGCGGACAACGGTTGCTTCCACACCGGCTTAAGCGGAATTAGACACAAGTTACGAAACGTAGCGCCATAGATCTTGCACGCTACGTTTGTATTTTGCTATCGCCAAATTTGAGAAACTTTGAGTGGAGGCGCTTGGTGGAATAGCCCTGTTTTATAAGTTTCTGCAACAATGTTTTGTAACGTTGATTAAAATCGTCACATTTAACACAGGATCTAGCAAATGCTACTAAGCGAGATATGTATACGCCATATGCAGGTCCCACTGCAATATTACTGTCCAGAAAGGGATAGTTTACGATGTCGAAATTGTAATCATCTCTTTTGTCATAAAGTCGACGAGAGAATGCCCGCTTCATTTTTATAGAGATATAGATCTAAATATGATGTGCCTGTAGGGCTGTCTGTAGTTTCCTTCAAATCCAGTGAAGGTGGATATATATCCTTCACTGCGCCATTTATATAGCGATCATCTACAGCGAGAAGATCGTCTATATAGCGATTGGTGAATGAGAAGGAACGGGCTTTGAATGGATCGGTTTTTGAAAGCGCCTGCATATAGTCATATTCCTAAGAGAACAGATATAGGTCAGCCAACAGGGGTGCACAATTAGTGCCCATTGGAATACCTATATGCTGCTGATATATTGTGTTGCCAAATTACACATAGATATTTTTAATGAGAAATTCAAGCAACTCTATAAACAAAGAAACATCCCATGAATGATATCTCTTGTATGTAGTAGAGCTAAAGAATGCTGCATACGCTGCCTGCCATTCTCCGTAACACCACACGACACGGGCAATGGGTGGGGTGATCATGCTGTCGGCGTGTTCAAGGAGCTTCCTGACGAAGTGCGTTTTGGCGGAACCCGTCGGTCCTGCGATGACGCTAGTGAAAGGATGCTGCCACCGAGGGTCCATGGTTCGAGCTGTATGCGCTGTCGTGGTAACCCGCTGTTGTAAATTTGGTACGAGTGAACTGGAGTGGTGGTGGTGGGTACAACGTCGGTCGTCGTTGTCTGTTCACTGTGAGTGATGATGGTGGTGGGTACAATGTCGGTCGTCGTTGTCTGTTCACTGTGAGGGATGAAATCCTGTGGGTTTTCAGACGTAGTGGGTGTTCTTGGTGTGGAGCTCGATGTGGCTTGTACACGGGGTGTGGTGGTGGTGATGACTGGGCTCGATACGGGGTTGACTGGTGCTATCTGTAGACTGGTTTGACTGGTGGCTGGTGTTCTCAGTTGGTTAAGTAGCGTGCTGACATAGGCTACGTCGTAAAACACACCACCGTACAACACATTCAGCAGGGTTAGCACTATCACCACAAAGCCCTCTTGCGCTTTGCGCGTTTTGGGAGACGCTGTGTTCAGAGGCAGCTGCTGTTTGTCCATAGCACTGTGGTCGAACGTGGAATGAAGGATGACGGCAGTGGTGTCTGGCTTTATAGTCGTTTCACCTGGTTGACAGCGACCCAGGAATTGAAGGAACTGGGCCAGCCTTGCCATTTGACGAAATGAAACAGTTTGCCACGTCGACGTTCCGTTTTCAAAATCTGCTCCACTGTGTAGTAGTCTTGCTGTGTTTTTACGACAGGCTGTAATTCCGTCTCGTAAAACGTCCCTAGCAACGGTTCCCCTTGAAGATCTTCCAGTTTATAGACTCGCTGCTGTCGGGGTAGGCGCCGTTTAATCAGGAAGTGCTCATCGCTCCAGTTGGGCAAGTAAATTTTCTCAAATTGACCTTTGACTTTACTGATCCGTACAGGGTCCCCGCCCTTGTACACCTCCTTCGTCGTTCGCGGTGTTCGCTGAACCATGAGTCCAGTCGGATGCTCCTCCACGAGAGCTTCAAAATAAGACCTCAGACGACACCATCGGACCACTAGGGGCTCACCTAGACCCCAAAATTTCCATACCCTTTTCCCACAATTCCTGCTTGCGCATGCGCAGAATGGCGTCAGTTCCACGTCACACCCATCCCGTCGGATGCTGCTTCACGAATGCTTCACATTGATACCTCACTCGACCCCATCAGACCATTAGGGGCCTACCTAGACCCCAAAACGTCTATGTCCATACCCTTTTCCCACAATTCCCTGTCTGCGCATGCGCAGAATGTTGAACACGAACAACACACTAGCCCAGGCGGATGCTCCCTGACGAGAGCTTCAACAGAAGACATCATACGACACCATAGGATCATTAGGGGCTCACCTAGGCCCCAAGATGTCTATTTCCATACCCTTTTCGCACAATCCCTGCTTGCGCATACGCAGAATGACGCAGGCCGAATGACGAATGCCAGGCCACACCCCTCCCCTCGGATGCCCCTTCACGAAGGCTTCACATTGATACCTCACTCGGCCCCATCGGCCCACGCGTGGCCCACCCAGACCCCAAAACGTCTATTTCCATACCCTTTTACCACAATTCCCTGTCTGCACATGCGCAGAATGTGGGCAACGACAGAGACACTAGTCCAGGCGGATGCCTCCTTACATAGGCTTCACATTGATACCTCATAAGACTCCATCGGACCAATAGTGACCCACCTAGACCCCAAAACGTCTATTTCCAACCCCACACCCACCCCGTCAGATGCCCCTTCACGAATATCACATTGATACCTCATACGATCCAATCGGTACACTAGGGACCCCTCTCGCCCCTGAAGATTGCCGGAGAATGCCGGAGAATTTGGGACTACTTTCTGTCCGCGGAGGCAGACCGCATCACCACCAAACCGCATCACCACAGAGGAATACACACGCCCGATTCACCCAGACCGGAAGTGACGTCATACATGACTACTGCGCACACCGCCACAAAATCTCATACCTGCGCACAACACTCCCGCGCACACCACTTGCGCAGTACAGTGACGAGCCACAGGCTTTAAATGCCCTTTGGTTACTACTAGCATGAGGTCCGAGGTTTTCAATATCGATGCGTGCTTATAATTGCGAAAAAATCGTGAAAATAGACCATAAATCTGCATGCAGTATGATCAGCTTTATTGCCGGGAAAACGCTCGGAACGCATCTCCGGTGATCTAGGACCCCGGAGCTTCCGGGGCCTAGGCGGCCCGTGGACCCTTGCCTGTTTGACTGCGAGGAATTCCTTGTTTTATCTTTGTGTGAATGAATCGTATCGGTAGGCATATTGGTTTCCCTTCCAAGAACTAAAAGTCATCGTTTTGTATGTTTTAAATATAATTAGAAAATCAAATGGATGCAAGCATGAGGTCCGAGGTTTTCAATATCGATGCGCGCTTATAATTGCGAAAAAATCGTGAAAATAGACCATAAATCTGCATGCAGTATGATCAGTTTTAGTGCCGGCAAAACGCTCAGAACGCATCTCCGTTGATCTAGGACCCCAGAGCTTCCGGGGCCTAGGCGGACCCTCGCCTGTTGGGCTGTGATAGTCGACCCCCCTCCCACACTTTCAATTACGTTTCGACGCCACTGTCTTGGGAGATAATAAGTTTCATGTGCTTCTTAATCATATGATTATTTTGATTAAATATTGCATTTAAGCACATAGACAGGGATTCATACACGTCGGTTTTTGACACCGGTATTCGGTGGCAAAATTCACTAGGAAACTCAATTCGAACTGTAAAAAAACTGAAGTGTACGCGTTTAACACAGTAAATATTCAATTTCTCAGCTATAAACTCAATTTCGGTGAATGCTAAAACTCGTAAATCGACCAACAACTCCGTTTAATTTTTTTTTACCTCCGTCGATCAGACGGAGGTCTAGGAGCGCAACGTGAAATCTCCCGCCAAATAATTGTCATATGGGGAACCCACGACTCGTGTGATTTCCAATAGGGATTGCCATGGTTCCCGACGAAATTTTGAAAAGTTTTTGGACACAAATGAATGCTTACGTCACAAAAGGTGTGTATCCTTTGCAGCGCTTCCACCGTGTCTCTTTATTCGAGGGTACTAAATTCGCGCGAGATAGCGACTGAAAAAATATATCTTCCCATGCTTCAATCGTTATCTGTGAATCCGATCAACAACCTAGCCGGATAATCTGTCAAAAATTATCCGTCGTCTGGGTAAGGTTGAAGGGTCATCGGAAGCTCGAACTGTGATACAGGCAAAAACTGTTGTTGTTGTAGTCTGGAAAAATAACTCTGCCTCACGAGGCGCTCTCTCGGCTTTTTCTTTTCCTTTTGTTTGAAGATGGGGGGGGGGGAGATAGCGACTGGAAATATATATCTTCCCATGATACTTCAATCGTGCGCTCATGAATTCCACGGAAAAGCGGACATTGCTAAACAGCCCTTTTTCGCATAAAATTCACTCCACATTCTGTCGTAGACCCTATATTAGCATGCTGTTTGTTCTATTCGCTTCCTATGATCCCCGGGAACAAGCCAATAATAGAGAAGATGTGTTTTAATAGCGAAATATTTTTCCCGCAATTTTTTAACATGAAGAACTCGGGAAATTCTAAATTGTCAAAGAAGAAAAATTGCACTTTACTGAAAACTATACTATTTTGAAACATCTGCAGAAAAGATATGCATGTGGCGGGAGCTGTATACCTTGGTAAAAATAAGAGGTCAGAGTTTTAATTTTCTAAGTAGAAGAGATAAATTCACTCTAGGAATATTTTTTTGAAGAAAATGTGTAATTAATAAAGCACTTTTACCGATAAGATTTAAAAAGCGCACTCTTGATTCCATCACGATTTTTTGTCGATTCCGTCACGGACTAGATTTAACCCCTGGGATGATCCAGTCGCGTTTTTCTCACGATGAAAAAAATCTTATCATCCTTGGGTACTGTATGTTAGTAAGAGATGTCATATAAGAATAGTCAGATTGAAACAGAGCAGCAAAAAAATAGACAAGCAACACTAGTCAAGAGTCATGTCCGTTTCAGGTGATTCCGTCACGAACATTTCGAAGCATGATTTACTGAAAATGCTGGATCATCTGTAGATTTTTCATGGATCCGTAAACAGATGTCATATAGAATAGCAAACTAAACTTGAAACTACATGGGTATGACCACGGAACTTCCGAGTACATGACTTTGAATAAAGAAAAAGTCTTCCCAACGGTGATTCCGTCACGGTGGAATTCATGATCTGTGAATCCGATCAACAACCTAGCCGGACAATCTGTCAAAAATTATCCGTCGTCTGGGTAAGGTTGAAGGGTAATCGGAAGCTCGGACTGTGATACAGGCAAAACTGTTGTTGTTGTAGTCTAGAAAAATAACTGGCATGCACTCTATGGAGAAGGGCCTCGTGAGGCACAAAGTGCAATTTTTTGTTGTTGTTTATCTGCAAATCCGCTCAACTCGATGGGTATCTTTCACTTGTTCTCACAGTTGCCTGGCCTGTGTGATATTGGGTGGTCGAAGTCTACGTATAGTTTTTTTCAATAAATTATGGAAATTAATATAAACATATATACAGATATTTTTTTAAATAGATTTTTTTATAAGTGTATTTCTCTTTCATCTTTGGCTCAATTAAAGTCATTGTCTAAAATGTGAAGCCGAGTTAATACAGTTTTTAATTATCTACCAAACCCTGTCCTCTATGACATAGAATAAAAGAGAAGTTGGGAATAGAACCGCTCAACACAGTCATTTCTAAACATCAAGTTGTACATAAGTATTTTTACTTACTCTGTACAAGCTGAGGGCATTTTTGTGGATTTGAAAATTTTGAGATTTTTGCGAGTCTGTCCATATTTAACTAAGCGACGTCCAAGCGAGCTAATGTACGCGCGTTATATTCATATCAAGTATGGTGCGGCTTGTGTTCAATGAGGCTTGGAATGTTTATACAATTAATTTTCTTCTCACTGTTACACAATAAATATTTGCTGCGTGGAATCCAGTCATTTGTTCCATAGGGGCAATATTCTCATCAGCCATCACCATTCAATGTGAATGTGATACATGTACAAGTCCATGGTCATTGATACAGTAAGGTGAAGGCGAAGGTGACCTGTAACACCAGTATACAAAATTATACCGAGCGCATTGAATCCTCATCATATGGTGTTGAGACAGATCAGAACGAAGTGTCGGTAAAATCAGGTGTGTTTTGAAGAGCATTCTCTCATCAATGATGATGCTATACTGTACATGTACACATACAAAATATGAAGTGTTGCTGTGTTGGGCCTATAGCACAAAATCACAAGCAAGTTGGTACAACTAGGCACACAGGGTCTCATTTCTGTCGCTAACGTGTTGAATTGGGTGAGGGGATTCTCTCATGGGGAGGTGTGGGTGGGATGGGGCCTAATGTCTCAAGCACTTTTCCAGGTTTTCCATCAATATACTCTATTCCATACCCCAATATTTCAAGCACGTCAAATCAAACAAAAATTATTTGCTGGGAATGTGACTTTCACATCCCTGTCTGGACATGCTAGTGAGGAACCCTCAATCCCAGGTTAATTACCATTGATGAAGCTAACGTCCTGGCATCCGGCCGTATGTTATTCAGTGATGTATTACGCTACGGACCCTGTTGCCTCGACGGAGGTCTTTGCGCTCATCTAGCGCTTGTTTATACGTACGCTCGCAGCCAACTCGATAAAACGGGGAATTTCAAGTTGAAAGCTTCGGCAATTTCCGCCCTCGGGTTGGGATCTTCGCCAGACCAACGAACGTAAACGTGATTTATCCGTATTCTGACATCTTTCTCAGATTACCACGTGTGTTCGCTTCGGCCTTGCACTTACAACCTATCGGCGGTAGTCCGAAGAATATATCAATCTTTTTTTTTTTTTCTTTTTTTTTCAGGTAAGCCCTGGACAGACCACTGGGCATTTATTGGCCATACGGCCACGCATTTATAATATTATGTCTTGCCCACGTGGCCGGGGACAAACATAAAAATAAACAAAGACATATTATACCCCCCCCCCGACAATTATTGAACATTTACATAACACACAAACTCTACGTATACCAGCTGGCACATATATTATACTTAGTTAGAGACATCCACTAACAATTTCTTATGAATTCCTTAACGGGAAAATACTAGTACTGACACAATGTTAAGCCTCAGTCCATAAAGTATAATCTTATTCATTTTCCAAAAAAATGCTTTCAAATATCACAAATGAACACAGTAAATTAGTGAACCAGTAACACTTAGTATGAATGCCACATGTTATGAACAAAGCTTCTTCAATATCCCGAGAATGCTACTCGTAATTGTACCCTTCTTACATCTTGACAGAACTTCAATCTCAAATCTTACAGTATTCTTAAAAACAGCTAACCTTGCATTCTGGGATGTACACCTACAACTGTAAATGAAATATTTAGCCTCTAAAACTAGATAAAATAAGAAGAGTTTTGCATTAGCATTCTGCGGTAATTCATCTAATGATTCCCCTGTCACTACCATCTTCAAATCATTCATGGACAAAGAGTTATCAACTCCATTTTTAATCCAAAGCAAAAAAGCTTCCCAAAATGTATATGTTTGTGGACAGTTTAACAGAGCGTGCCTTATAGTATCCTCGTCCATGCAAAAGCAGCACTGTGCAGAATCTTTAATCTTGATTTTATGTAAATACATATTACATGGGTAAATATTGTGTAATATTTTGAACTCCATTTGCCTAACTTTATTTCTAATTGGTAGTTTATACAGTAACTGCAAAGTTTGAATTTGTTCATGACTGTAATTTTGACATACTTTACTACAGATGAGCTGGTAAAAATATTTCGCCTTCATGGGGAATAAGTCCAGGGAAGAATCTGAGATGTTCGGAACGTCGTTAAGATTAGGCCTGGGATGTGGACTAAACTTATTGAATACATTGCAACCCGTTTTCTTCTTTATGCATCTGATATACAGTTTGAATATAACTTCATTAATCTGAATGTTATACTTTAGTTCCAGATCCTGCTTATTGAGAAAACGCCCCTCCTGATCTAAAAGATCTCTGACGAAGATAATTCCCGACTCTACCCAACACTTGTTGAAAAGGCTTTTCTTTCTTAATTTAAACTTTCTGTTATTCCATATAATTTGATTGTATATATCGTCATACACTGGATACAATTCTCTCCAGAATTCTAAGATATCTTTATAAAACGGGGGGATATCTTCGCAAAAACATTTGACGTCATAATTGCATTTCAGAAGAAATCTAATTCCTCCTAGCTCTTGAAATAATTCATCAACATATAATTTCCAAAAACTGTTATGCTCATTCTGAAAATACTTTGCCAGCCAAACCAATTTTAGAGCTTTGTTCATGATTTCAAAATCTAGGACTTTCAGGCCACCCCTTTGATAATCAACCATAATTTTTTTCCTCAAACTTTCTCAGATTTACTTCGCCAGATGAAAGTATATAGCTCTTTATTAATTTCTCGCACAATATTTAGGGGTATATGAGTGCTGGTAGCTAAATAGATTAATCTAGAAATACCTTCAGATTTAGTTAGTAATGTTCTTCCGTATAACGAAAGTCCTCTTTGGGACCATATTTGAAACCGCTTTTTAATTTTATCTAATTGCTTATTTATATTTTCGTCCGTTGGATTGTCCTTTTTCCTCACTATCAGTCCGAGGAATTTTGCTTTAGTGATGATCTTGAGAGAAGATTGAGTGACTTGCTCGCTTGGAATATGACAATTTAAAGGCATCACATAACATTTTGACTTATTCAGCACTAAGCCGGTCACAACTGTCAAACTAGCATAGAAATCCATAACTCTTTGAATTGATTTTTTATTCGTCACAGTGACCGTTGAATCATCTGCATAGTGAATACTTCTAATTTCCTCGTTGCGTAATGTTATTCCATTTATTGTGTTATCTGCTCTTAATAGATGACTTACAATTTCTGAACAGAGGATAAATATATATGGTGATATTGGACACCCTTGTTTAACGCCTCTGCCATTGTTAAACCAGTTTGTAGGCTTGCCTTTATTAACTACACAGCTAACTGTATTCGTATAAAATAATTTTATCATGTTTATAAATGACTGCCCAAAATTCATGTTTCTCAAACTATGTTCAATGAATTTATGTTCAATAGAATCAAAGGCTTTTTCGAAGTCAAGGAAAATAATCCAAGCTTCGTCGGTGTAATTATCTATCAGGTCTATAAGAAAGCGCACATTTTCGCTCATATTTCTGCCTTTCATGAAACCCGTTTGACTCTTATGAATGAGATTTCCTAGATACCTTTTTATTCTGTTTGCTAAAGACTTCGCAAAATTTTTGTAATCTACATTCAATAATGTAATGGGTCTCCAGTTCTCCACACAATTGTTATCTGTATTAGGTTTTTCTATTAATGATATAATTCCTCTCCTTTGAGTGTCAGATAATTCGCCGTTTTCAATTGAATACTGTATAGAGCTTAAATAATAGTTTCTCAGTTTACTCCAGAAAAATTTATAGAGTTCAACAGTGAGACCATCACAACCAGGCGATTTATTATGTGGCATACCAAAAAGGGCCGAACTCAATTCCTTGAGGTCAATTGGTTGTTCAAGATCTTCTTTATTTTCATCCTGAAGTTTTGGTAAATCAGATAGTTTTTCAGGGTCAATAACGTCTTCTATTAACTCACTGTAATTTCCCTCGGGAAGTTTAGACTGGTACAATTTTGAATAAAAGGATCGTAAATGAAGTAAGATTTCACTCTCTTCGGTAAGAACTTTACCATCAGTAGTAGGTAGCACGCAAATGGAGTATGTTTTCACCCGGATGTAACTATGACGTCACAATTGGTGGTATGTAAGCGTGTTTGTGATTGGTTGGTGGGGGGTGGGAGGCGTGGTCTGTGTATGTGTGGGACCCAGATTGATGTGGTGGGACCAAGATGGCGGCCAGTTTTTGTGTCGTGTGTGGTGTGGGACCAAGATGGCGGCCAGTTTTTGTGTCGTGGGAGGTGTGGGTCCAAGATGGCGGCCAGTTTTTGTGTCGTGATGTGATGTGTGTGGTGGGACCAAGATGGCGGCCCGTTTTTGTGTCGTGGGAGGTGTGGGTCCAAGATGGCGGCCAGTTTTTGTGTCTTTGTGTGGTGGGAGGTGTGGGTCCAAGATGGCGGCCAGTTTTTGTGTCGTGATGTGATGTGTGTGTGTGTGGTGTGTGTTGGGACCAAGATGGCGGCCAGTTTTTGTGTCGTGGGAGGTGTGGGTACAAGATGGCGGCCCGTTTTTGTGTCGTGTGGTGTGGGTACAAGATGGCGGCCAGTTTTTGTGTCGTGTGTGAGTGTGGGTACAAGATGGCGGCCAGTTTTTGTGTCGTGTGTGAGTGTGGGTACAAGATGGCGGCCCGTTTTTGTGTCGTGTGGTGTGGGTACAAGATGGCGGCCAGTTTTTGTGTCGTGTGGGAGGTGGGTACAAGATGGCGGCCAGTTTTTGTGTCGTGTGGGAGGTGGGTCCAAGATGGCGGCCAGTTTTTGTGTCGTGTGTGAGTGTGAGTGCCTGCCTGCCTTCCTGTCTGCCTGCCTGCATTCTGCCTGTGTGGAATGCATGTACTGACTTGGTTCTGGGGTTTTTTCCATCACGGTTGTGCGCAGGTGTATGACGTCACTTCCGGTCTGCGTGAATCGGGCGTGACCTGGGACTATGGGATGCATGTACTGACTTGGTTCTGGGGTTTTTCCCTCACCGGGAGGTCACGTGATCAGTTCAAGGTCATATCCATTTTTATCGATATGTCAACCCCACACCCAGTCCATTAAATGCTCCTTCACCTATGCTTCAATTTGATACCTCACTCGACCTGTGGTGTGAGTGAGTGCAAGAATGTATTCATCCGCGGTGATGCAGTCATGTCTGGCGGTGATTCGGTCTCGGGAAAAAGCTTCCTTGCCCAATGCCTACGGACTTTACCGAAGATACACGACTTTAACGAAAAGACACGGACGTACACGAAAAGACGCGAAGGTGAACGCCATTGTGGGAAACCTCCCACAGACAGGTCAGTACATGCATTTCTATGTTGCTCACGCATAATAAAAGGATTGATCTGTAATCTGTGTTGTTGTTGTTGCTCCCTTTTTTGGACTAACCCATCAGAATAGTACGTATCACGGACTATACCCGTAGAGCTACATCTGGTCTATAAAACATGTCCCTCTGGATCCCACACCTACATTTCTACAGAGCCATGGCGGAGATCAAGCCCCATGCGACTCGCATTTTACGGTATGCCACCGTGGTGAATTCATTCACGGGTTACCGAGCAGTGGTCCGGTCCATGTTTGCAGATGGCGACGACAACGAGGGACGACGCCAGATCCTGAACGAGTTCACAGAAGCGGTCCTCCACAGAGTGCACTCGATGGAGAGGCGTGCCATCACTCACCACTACCGGACTATGACAGCCATCCTTGATGCTCGCGCTATGGACCAGGAGCGCTCACGCCGGAACCAGCGCCGGCTGGTTGGCCTCATACTAGTCTGTGCCCTATTGACCCTGGCGCTGTGGTATTGACACTATAAATACGAGGGGAAGAGACAGAGTGTGTATCATTTACCGTTGGACATTGAGAGCAAGCATGTCGCTACCACTACGAGCCATCTTGCCTCTTACACCTAGTGTGCGGTTATACGTGTATGCAGATAAAGTCAAACTGGCGAAAGACGATCTAGCTATTTACTGGACACCCGCTGAAATGCTATGGAATCCGGTGACACTAGAGCGTGATGGGTGGAATAAATTTAAACGCGTGTTGAGCGGAGAATTGGACGGTGAGCTCATCCACCTGGATAATGCCATGTACGTCTATACCCTACCATCCCTTCGCATACGTCTAGGCCGGTACAAAGAGCCATCGCGCAGTATCAGCCTAACTCCTTCTGTGTGGGAAGCCTTGAAGAAAATAATGCCTATTGTAGACCAGTTATTGTCACCGGACGATCGATCACCTGAGCAATTAGCGTGGGTTCGTGCTATAGAAGACGCGTTCGCTGAACCGCATGAAAGACTACATAAGGCAGAATTTTGTTTCTGTAAACCAGATACTACAGCCGGGAAAAAAGGCCTATATGTAAAGAATGCACAGCGGCTAGAGGGTCAGTGTCACCCCGGGAAGAGATCGACACACTTGTGACGGGAGCGAACGAAGGGGAAAGTCCGTGATGCGGCGGTCGGGAAAAAAGGAGACGTCTACAGTGGTTAACAGACGGCTTTGCAACAAATAGTTCCTGTGGTCGATAAAGTATTCTCTGCACACGACCCGCCTCTCACAGAATAGGCCCTATAAATACGAGGGGAAGAGACAGAGTGGGTATCATTCTCCGTTCGACATGGAGAGGAAGCATGTCATCACTCCAAGCCATCCTGACGCTTACACCCAATGTGAAGTTATACGTGTATGATGCTAAAGTGACCCTGGTCGAAGATTGTGGAAATATTTGCTTTGAGCACGCTGAGACTCTATCGGATAGGGTGACACCAGAGCGTGATGGCTGGACTAAGTTTAAACGGGTGTTGAGCGGAGAGTTAGACGGACACCTGATTCACCTGGACAAGGCCAACTACGTATACCATACTGCGCTCTATCCACGGGTGGGACGCTACCAAGAGCCGGCTCGAAGTTTCCTCCTAACTCCCTCTCTGTGGTCAGCCTAGGAGAAAAAAGGCCCTCTGGTGGACCAGTTATTTATACCCGACGATCGATCACCCCACCAATTGGCATGGGCTCATGCTATCGAACACGCACTAGATGAACCTAATGAAAAAAAAGCGGATGGAGAAAATACTATATGTATAGAATGCGCAGAGGCTGGAATGACAGTGTCATCTGATGAAGCCACCCACACACACATGACGGGCCAGAACGATGAAGAAGAAGAAAAAATCCGTGATGAAGCCGCGGGGCCAATGGCTGAACCCCATGAACAACTACATGAACCCGACGACGATGCCATTGATTACCCCGCTAGACTCAGTCAGCCCAATGACATGACCACCTGATCCTTTGATCTCACGGGGTTCTCCTATAAATACGAGAGACAGTGAAATCTGGTACCATTCACGTACTGACCATGACGGAGCATATAGTACTGGCGTATTTCAGCTTGACCCCCGAGGTTTTCCTGCACGTGTATGGGGATAAGGTCGATATCATGGAGGAGGTGGGAGACGTCTGTTATGCGGACCCTACACAACCGTGCCCGGCTCACATTCGTCTGTCCCGGGAGGGCTGGACCAAATTCAAACGGGTGTTGTCTGGTGAACTGGACGGCGACCTCATCCACTTGTGTCACGATGTGTACATCCGACGCGGCCCTTTCTTTGCTCAATTGGCTCGGCTAGATGGAGGTACAATGCATTTTACCCTTCACCCTGATCTATGATCTGCATTGGAAGATGCCGTGGTGGATGTGGATGAAGTGCTTATCAAGCGGTCATCAGACGAGTTGGACTGGTCATTGACCATGGCCACTGTGGAAGTCCACGAAGAAAATCAGAAAGAAACTCAGGCCCAAGATATACCTGTTATAAATAAACGATAGAGCCAGGGTCCATCATCATTTTGTCACCATGAAGCGCTGGGAGAAGGTGTTGGATAACTTATACTACAGTCCCGACAGTCCGGCAGCCTATAGTGCATTGTCGGTTCTCTATCGAGCGGCCAAACCCCAGGGGATACAACGTGCCCAAGTCCGAGATTGGTTAAGAAGACAAGACACCTATACCTTACATCGATCTGTCTGTCGCCATTTTCTACGGAACCGGGTCATCGTGGGAGGAATAGATGCCCAGTGGCAAGCGGATTTGGTGGATATGAGCGCCTTTGCCAAACACAACGATGAGAATCGGTATATCTTGACGCATCGATATCCTATCCAAGTATGCGTGGGTGGTACCCATCCGGACGAAAACGGGGGCAAATCTCATAGCGGCGTTCAAAGACATCTTCAAGACCGGGCGCAAACCTTTGTATTTGCAAACCGACGAAGGCACGGAATTCCTTAACAGACCGTTCCAAGCCTTTCTCAAGAAACAGAAGGTGTTTTTCTTCCATACGTACAACGAGACCAAGGCTTCCGTGGTGGAGAGGTTCAACAGGACATTCAAAGGCCGCATGTATAAATATTTTACCTATAAGAATACAAGGCGGTACATCGATGTTCTCCCGAAACTGGTGAGGGGTTACAATCGAGCCTATCATCGGAGTATAGAGAGAGCCCCCATTACCGTGACCCAACGCAACGAAGCCCAAGTCCGGCGTGTCTTGTACCCCAGGCCATCGCAGCGAACGACGAAGGCGGTGTACAAGGTCGGGGACCCTGTACGGATCAGTAAAGTCAAGGGCAAGTTCGAGAAAAGTTACTTGCCCAACTGGAGCGATGAGCACCTCCTGATTAAACGGCGCCTACCCCGACAGCGGCGAGTCTATGAACTGGAAGATCTCCAAGGCGAAACGTTGCTGGGGACGTTTTACGACACGGAATTACAGTCTGTTGTAAAAACACAGCAAGACTACTACACGGTGGAGCAGATTTTGAAAACGGAACGTCGACGTGGCAAACTGTTTCATTTCGTAAAATGGCAAGGCTGGCCCAGTTCCTTCAATTCCCGGGTCGCTGCCAACCAGGTGAAACGACTATAAAGCCAGACACCACTGCCGTCCTCCTTCATTCCACGTCCGACCCCAGTGCTATGGACCAACAGCAGCTGCCTCCGAAGACAGCGTCTCGCAAAACGCGCAAAGCTCAAGTGGTCTTTGGGGTGCTATTGCTAACCCTGCTGAGTGTGTTGTACGGAGGTGTGTTTTACGACGTAGCCTATGTCAGTACGTTACTTAACCAACTGAGAACACCAGCCATCAGTGAAACGGGTCTACAGAGAGCACCAGTCGTATCGAGCCCAGTCACCATCACCACCACCACCACACCCCGCGTACAAGCCACGTCGAGCTCTACACTTACACCAAGTACATCTACTACGTCTCAAGACCCACCGGATTTCATCCCTCACAGTGAACCGACCACCCACGTTGTACCCACCCCCAGCACCATCTCTGAACGTGAACAGACAACGACGACCGACGTTGTACCCACCACCACCCCAGTTCACTCGTACGAAATTTACAAGAGCGGGTTACCACGACAACGGATAGACCTCAAACCATGGACCCTCGGTGGCAACATCCCTTCACCTGCGTCATCGCAGGACCGACGGGCTCCGGCAAAACGCACTTCGTCAGGAAGCTCCTTCAACACGCCGACAGCATGATCACTCCACACATTGCCCGAGTCGTGTGGTGTTACGGAGAATGGCAGGAAGCGTATGCAGCAATGCCCCACATCACGTTCGTGGAAGGCCTACCCAACCTGGCCGATTTGGAACCCGACACCTTGGTGGTTGTGGATGATCTCATGGCGGAGACGGTATTAGATGAGTCCGCCGCACACCGTTTGCGTTGGAAGCCTTTAAAGATGCCACAACCCCTCAGCACGGGTATATGCTCTTCAACCTCAAGCAAGCCACCCCCGACCACTTTCGACTACGGACCGGCATCTTTCCCGGAGAGACCCACCACGTGTACATGCAAAAATAATGTAAACACATCCACAGTGGCGCCCCCAGCTGGGGTGTGTGTGTTTGATGATGGGGAATAATAAAAAGAATGAATACCACAGCAGGGTTGACTTTGTCTGTGAGGTGGATAAAAAGGTCAGAGTTGTGGGTTCTAGCATTAGTTGTACAGGATGTCTGCGCGAGTACGGAAGCACGCTCCCACGCTCCGTGTATTGAAGACGGCCCCACCCGAGTTAGTCCGAACCATTGTACGCGGTGCGGACCCTGACCTTGTACGCTGTCTGTGCGAGATCGGGTACAACCTGTTAAAAGGCAACGTACCGCTCACTCCGGCTCAGAAGACCAAGTTGGCCAAGCATAAGACAGGTCTCCGAACCCTAGTCCACAAGCGGGTCCCTCAAACACAAAAGGAAAAGGTGTTACAGAAAGGTGGCTTTCTCGGGGCCATCTTAGCACCGTTGGCCGCTTCCGTGTTGGGTCCAGTATTGGGTGGACTCTTCGGCCGACAATGAACCACACGAAAAAAATGGTCCTCGTCGAACCACGGTTCCTGCAAAACCTCCAATCACCCTACCCCTGTCCCACCTACGGTGAAGACCATAAACAGCCTCGATGGAGAGATGCAACAGATCTTACAGAGACCGGGGTTAAGCGACAGTGAGAAAGTACAACGGTACAATGAGACGCTTCAACGGTACATGACGTTCATGGACCAATACAAAACCCCGTCTACCCCAGCAACAGCACCACCACCACCACCACCACCACCACCACCACCACGTGACAGACCGCTGACCTCAGCACCGTTCCAACAGCCGCCATTACCAGGGATAGCCCCTACAGCCCCACAGTGGGTGGAAGACGAAGTGCTGAAGAGTGTACCTGCATCGTTCAAGAAACAAGCTGGCCTGGTATTACAACGGATGAAACAGAATCCTAACATGACTTGGAATGATAAAGGCGAACTCCTGGTACAGAATCAGGTGGTCCCTGGCACCCACATGACGGATTTAGTGAATGATCTGATGCGTCAACGCAGATCGCACACCGATCCTCGAGGATGGGAGGTCTTCGCTCAAGGCTTGAAAGACATGCATGTACCACAGGAATTGGTGGGGAACCCCCACCGCTGGGCCTTTATGCAGCAAACCCAGCAATCGCCGAGTCGTGCACCACGACTCTCACCACAACCTTCTTGGGAAGCCGACTGGGAACCGGAGTCACCCCCCAAAACTCCACCACCATCACAACGGGCACCTTCTTTTCAGACCTTTAAAAAACCACCCTCGATCAGGACACCCCACATCTCCAGAGCCGTGACACGTAGCAAGTCAACGCGACGAACACGACGCCGCACACAACCGCCCAAGGCCTGGAACGGAACACCTATTAAAACCAACAGCAGCAGCAGGACAGCTCAGTCGCCATGTTTTACCTGACCCTACCCAGTAACAGTTCGCTGGATGTGTTTCCCGACAACACCGTGGCCAAGTACGTCACCCAGTTACCGCAACCGTTACATTTACCTGGCCGGTGGGAATGCGGCCTCGTGGATATCCAATACCCTTACTCGTGGTACAACGTGCGAGCCAATGAAGTGTGGTACGAGGTGACCTACGAAGGCAAAAACACCCGACTCACCCTGCCCGAAGGCCAATACGATACCCCCAAAGAGTTCATGGGTGGGCTGTCAAGACTGATGCATTATAAGGCGCTACGGGGGGTGACGAATACTTCAAGACCCATCAAAGCCTATCCCTTCAAGAATCACGTGGACTTCGATTACAACGCACACAACGACAAGGCACAGCTTATCGTCTCCGGCAAGGCGAGTGTCGTACTGAGTGCTATCCTACAGCAAATGCTGGGTTTCGATCTAAAGACGTTCGCTGGTCCCACTGAACACCATGGCGAGATGCCGATGGATATGAAGTCGGGTATGTACGGACTCTACGTCTACTCGGACGTGGTGGACAACCACATCGTGGGCGATATCAACACACCTCTGTTACGGGTGGTCCCCATTAAAAAGACGTATGGAGGTCAAGTCACCCACAGTTTCACCCACATGCTCTACTTGCCCGTACGACAAACTGACATCAACACGATCACGGTGGATATAAGAGATGACACGGGACGACCGGTGGCATTCGAACGAGGAAAAGTGGTGCTGACACTTCATTTTCGACAAGCACGTGCTCCCCACTTTGCATAATGAAAGTACCTTACGAGTGCGATGCACGCAGCTATGCCGACTATTATGCCCAACAGGCCGGGGGTGGCTTTCCGGTCTTTAGCGGTGCACGCATGCAACGAGGACATGGACTGGGGAACATACTCGGCAGCATTGTGAAAACGTTCCTGCCCTTGGTGACGCGTGGGGTGAAAGCAATCGGCAAACAAGCGGTACGCAGTGGACTGCAAGTGGCCGGTGATGTCTTGGGGGGTACGGCACCCAAAGAATCCTTGAAACGGCGGGCCAAAGAAGCGGGAGGCGTCTTGGTGGCCAAAGCACAACGCACCGTTGGGAATAAAAGAGCTGCCCCACCGAGACCACGCACCAGTCGACGACCGACCCAGCGACGACGCACATCGAAGAAGACAAAGGATATCTTTTCTTAAAACATGTCCTTAATCCACGCCGAGTCCTGCCCCTCCACCAACAGTGAATTTGATTTGTGGACCGTGCCACCCACACAAACCAGTGTCGAACAAGGATTATGGGTGGAGCATCTCCCGCTCTCCAGCATCAACGAAACCGGACCCATCGAGTTCACCATCAGTAATGCGGATACGGCCTATGTGGATTTAGCCCATACCTATTTGTATGTGAAAGCCAAGGTGGTCAATGGAGCTGGCACCAGAATCGCTGACCAAGCAACGGTGGGCCCGACGAATCTCTGGCTGCACTCGATGTTTCAGCAGGTGGATATTTTTTCTCAGCGACAAACTCATCAGTGACTCCACCAACACGTACCCCTATCGAGCCTACATCGAGACACTGTTGTCGTATGGCCGAGAGGCTAAAAATCTCAGCTGACAACCGCTTTATTCTACAGGGACACAGCCGAGCACATGGACACGGCGGACAATGGGGGATATAACAAACGGAAGGCTTTCACTGCGAACAGTGCCTCGGTGGATATGATGGGTCGACTGCATGCAGACATGTTCATGCAAGACCGGTACCTCTTGAACAAGACCCCCATCAAAATCCGACTGATACGGGCGCCTCCCACCTTCGCCTGGATGGCCACTAACGTAGAGGGGCATGTAGCGGACTATAAGATTGTCATCCAAGACGCAGTCCTGTATGTCCGAAAAGTGAAACCGAATCCAGCCGTTCAGTTGGGACACATGAAAGCCTTGGAAACAAAACCAGCCCAGTACCCTATCCGACGTGTGCAAACCAAAGTGTTCTCTGTGCCTGCTGGAAATATGGGCGCCAACAAAGAAAACCCGTTCCTGGGGGAACTACCCAAGCGATTGATCCTGGCCTGTGTGGAAAATACCAGTTTCAGCGGAGCCTACCCAGAGAATCCGTTTGACTTTCAACATTTCGGCATCAATTTTGTGGCCCTGCATATGGATGGACAACAGGTGCCAGCCACGGCCTTAACACCGAACTTTGGGCGGAGGAATTTCATTCGAGCCTATCAGAGCCCGTTTACAGCCACCGGTCAAATCAACCAGGACGAAGGGAATATGATCAGTCGGGAGGACTACGCGAACGGATACACGTTGTTCTGTTTCGATCTGACCCCACCTTAGAGAACGACCATCAGCTGGCCCTGACCAAGCAAGGCAATTTACGGTTGGAAATCCACTTTGCACGAGCCCTGGCGACCACCGTCAATGTGATCTGCTACGCCGAGTTTGACAACATCATTCAAGTGGACAAGGCGCGCAACGTCCTGTGTGACTTCTCCACCCAACATGGATACAGACCAGATAACCACCGTGCTGGAGAATGACCCAGAGACACGTAGGGTCTTTCAAGGGGTGTTCGCCCGAGATGTGTTTCCATTAGACCGTATGTATCCGGCTGCTGACGTTCTCAACACGGACCCGATGGATCGACCCGGTGAACACTGGGTGGCCGTGTACTTGACAGAACAGCAGGGGGAATACTTTGACCCGTACGGCCTGCCACCTCCATCCCGATTT